>OY728164.1:781806789-782086008 GCA_963277665.1 Viscum album
ATTTTGAATAAAATTAAGCGAACCAACACTGATATTTCGTTTTCATTTCTATAGGATGGTGGCTAGAAATTGAAAAGGATTTCTTAAATAACGGTAAAAATATCCTCTATGTAAAGGTAATCATGTGATGTATAATGGTCATTTATATTTTGAATAGAAAGGTAGTTGATAAATCTTTTAAGGGTACCTCAATGACTGGGTACTCACATATGGGATAATCGTTCCTCTATAGTGCTATTTAAATGTTGTATCAAATTTATTAAGGCTGCATCAAGGTGATATCACACGTTAAAATAATACATCAATGTAACTTAGTGACGTGGTAAAGTTATAACCATGTTTCATAGGATATATCAGGGTAATCCAATCACTATATAAGGGTAACACTAAAATTTATATGGCTAAATAAAGGTATTTAACTGCCACATCATGGTTACAAGGGAGGTGTGTAACGGTAGAATCCAAAGTCAAGTGCTATGTAAAGGACACCATACAGCTATTTAAATGTAACACAATCTTTGAAAGTTCTTCATAAAGGTACACCAAAATTTTATTATGCTATATAAGGGATATCTACAATTAATGCTGATATGTAAGGGTACTAACATGAAATACAATCACAATTTTCCTAAAAGAGGCATGATCTAAAATCAAATTAATTTCCCTTTTTTAGAACTATCATGAATAACACCTCTATTTCTCCAAATATAATGCATCCATTGAAGGATGAAGAAGAAGATCATTGGAAAATAATGTTGTCATGAGAACATTAGTTGGGCTCTTATCAGATGAAATTTAGATCCTCAACTGATACATGTTGAAGTTATCTAAAGAATGTAGGATTTCAAAACACATAAAATTGAAATTCTTAAAGGATGAAGAAGAAGGGTCTGATGACTATAAATACGTGTTCCCCTCCCCATTGAAAAGGATTCAAGACCTTTTCCTTTTACATCCTCTTTATTTTTATATTATTATAAGGTTTTCTGCATTGAAAATTTTATTCAATATTATATTTAGTTCATTATAGTGTCTTGTATTATTACATACTCCAAAACATCTTCATGTTTCTTTAACCCCTGTGATATACCTAGTGAAATAATAATATATTTTCATATATTAAAAATTCATTATGAGTGGTTGAGGTATATTACCCTTTTTCCCTATGAGTTATAAAATTGAAAAGGAATTGGAATTATGGTTTTTATGATAGGGTAATTTTTACAAATACTTGAGAAAAGATTATGAGAGCTTGAATATCCCTAAAAATGGTGTCCATTGACTGGTTTCAAGGATTGGTAGGTGCCTCAGGTGTTCAAGAGTATTTCATATATGTTTCCAGGTGCGAATTATACTAAAAATTGAAGTTAAAATCCATTAATTATGTGAATGAATCATTCATAATGTGAATGACATTCATGGGTTGAATTTAAGGAACGAAGAGGGAAATAAGGGAGATTTTCTACCACCCAAAATATTTACAACAAGATCATACAGGTTATATCGTGAAACATGTAGGAAATTTTTTATTAAAATTGGTCAAGATGGTTTTTAAATAATTAATCCATTGAAGAATTCCTCTTAAATGATCATGGAATCTGAGAGGGACCAAACCCACTTCTCCCCTTCCTCCACCTTTATTCAAGTTGGTTCTAGATAATTTTGTTACATGATTATTATTTTGATATTATCCTCCCATATCCCTATTCCTCCTATTTCCAAACTATTTTATTTCGATTTTAATGTCTAGGGTTTGAAAAAAAATTAGATAATTTTATTACACAAATATTATTATGATATTATCCTCACATATACTTATTACTCCTCTTTCCATACTATTTGATTACGATTTGAATGTCTAGGGTTGGAAAAAAATGATATCACCATATCATGGACTATTTTTTGTTCTTGATGTAGATCATGTGTGTTTCTTATAGAGGAGGTATGAAGGGGAGGCAATCAAGATTCCTTTCACTGTTTATGATGAGGTATGTTGTTGTATAATTTTATATAGTGTTTTGGATAAATTTGGATAGAACTAACTGATTTAATGGGATTATTAATTGATACTATTTCATTTTTTGGGATTGGGTTCATGTTGGGAGTGGACTACAAGATATTAATTAGGATTTTAGAAAGTGACTATTTTGTAGTGAGATTGTAATGGACCAGACCAGGACTCATTAAAGAGTTTTCCAAAAACTAAGTTCCATAAAACAGTTCCATCAAAACAGTGGCACTGGTCATGGGGGCAGCAGGATGGTGGCACCATGATGGTGGCACCTTGACGGTGGCACTGTGAAAAAGGAACCGAGATGATGGCACCACTTAATGTGTTCCACCGAACTGGTGGCACTGTGACAGTGGCATCATAGGGGTCGTAGCGTCATGGCTGCACAATGAAATGGTGGCACCACTTATGGTGGAACCGTTGCGGTGGCACCGTAGCAGTTGAACCATCATAGTCTCATACCGAAACGGTGGTACTATGACCATGGCACCATTACAACATCTCACCAAAAGGTGTCACACCCTTTTTTGTTTTTCCATGTTTTTAAATTTTTCTAGTTCCGCTCCTGCAACTTATCTTTTGACGTAAAATCATTTTAATAACCCTCAAAAATCCATTAAAAGACCATAAATGATATTTAAAATCCCCCAATAGCCAAGAAACCCTTGAATTACCAAAATGTGCGGCTTTTTTCTCAGTGTCATAACCTTTTCCTGTACTTTCCAGTTCCACCCCTGTTACATGTTTTTCTCTGTTTAAAGGAAACCCTTTAACTCATAGCCATTATGTCCACCTCTCCAATAAGAATTATCAAATGAAGATTAATTATATCATGTTTTACCACCCAACCAAGTGGAAAAACCATGACCCACCTTTAAAGCGGTTCAAGAACTCGTATCTCGTATCTCTAGCATCTTACCTTTTATCGCATGAGATTCTTTTATCTTCTTTGATGATCTCTTTTACTTTCATTGGTGAACCTATGTTGGAGCCTTTTCTGCTCACTCTTGGAGTCCTCAGAGTTCCTCCTCTTCAAGTTATGCATCCCCAGTTCTTGGTGCATGTAGAAAAACATCGATCATTGATCATCCAAGTAGGGGTTTTCCTTCACCTCTCTTTACTATATATCATGTGGTGTGGATTTGATAACGTTCCTACAAAGATGGATGAAACCAAACATTAAAAAATATAGTAATTGGTTTTTAACTAATTAAGGGGTATGTTTGATAATTCTACTGTACTCTTTTACCTTTTCTTATATGTTGTGAATTTTATGGACTTATGTCCACTGAAAATAGTGGCCATTAGTGGTCCTTCCTTGGGCAATAATGAACCCCTATCTTCTATGATGATTGAATGGATGTAACATGGAAATTGGTTAATGACATAAAATCTGTTGATTAAATGGATTTCCATTGAAAAAAAATCCTTATATAATCACCCCGGTTAACCCAACAGAAATATGGAACTTAATGAATGGTGTGTTTTAATATGAGAACTCCCTTACATTATCATGTTAATATTTTTTGTTGTTCTGTTTGATGATTATGGGGTGACATGGAGGGGGATGAGATCCCCTATTTTGTAGCTATTGGTTTAGAGATTTGAGGCCATGTGGGGCTGTATGTTGGGGATTCATTTGGTTCTAGTACTTTGAGGGATCTCACATATCCCTTTTGTTGTTGTGACTTTACAAGAGAACCGGGTGTGAATGCTTAATTTTCTACTTGGCTGTTTTTCCCTACATTAGCATGTGGCTATTTCTATTATTTTCCCAGTAGTGAAGAATTATTTAAATGGAATCACTTGAATATGATAACAAGAGTGAGTTCTATGGGGAATTGTTTTCTGGGAAATTAGTTGGGAAATAATTGTGGCTCTTTTGCTTTTTATGAATGAATTGTAATAAGGGTGTTTGGGTATGGGATGATTTGGGAACCCATAGGTTAGGATGAGTGATTTTTTACATATATGTATCATTTAGTTCTTATGTTTCATATTCTCACCCCACATAATTTGATCATTTCATGCCAAATACCCCCATTTATTGGGGGAGGGTGTTTTTCCCAACACTCTTATGAGTGGATGGTTATTATCTCTTTTTCTTCTCCCTTTCCTGAGTATCCTAAGACTCTTCAGGTAGGTTGTGATGGTTTGAGGACCATTATAGCCCAATATTATTTTGGTTGGCTGTGTTGTGGTGGTTTTCCCAGGTGTGTACAGGTAGGTTGTTTCCCAAGTTTCATCGAGATGAGTTCCAAGTGTCTTCAGGCGTGGGAGTAGTAATTTGGGCTCAGGTGACATCAAGCATGACAGTAGTTATTGTGGAACAGGTGTTTGCGGGCGTGGATCCATGTGGTTGTGGTGGCCTAGGTATTTTCGAGCATATATGTGGTTGTGGTGGCCCAAAAGGTTGTTTTTTGGGGTGACAAAGGGATTACGGTGAGAATGGAGGGAGAGGTATGACATGTAGGATGTCTTCAATAACTAGTGGGAAAGTGGTGTGGGGTACCCATACATTGATGTGTTATTACTATTACTTTACTTGGCTTGCATTATTTGGGGAGTGTGCCTTGGTGAGCTTTTGGGTGGATAGTTTTCTTTCTAGGTGCTTTGGTTATCTTCTTTTCTCATAGGCATTGTAATGCCTCCCCAATTTTGCATGAGAGATTTTGGGTTTTTTCTACTAAGTATACCTGTATACAAACCCTACATATATAAAAAAGTTTTTAGGTGTCTAGGAGGACTTGGGGGACCATGAAAGACCGTATTAGCTCGGATTTTGGGACCATTAACGTTACTGATTTTCTTTTGTATTGGTACTTCCTTATGGAGTTTTCATGTTCCTTATAACACTTTATATTAGAACATGCATATGGGAATGGATTATTTTTATATTTACTTTTACTTCCAGTTTTTGGTGTTGTTATGGATTTACTATCTTATCTCCCAATCCATTTCAAAAATAGGGGTAATGCATTCCATATCACATATGATTTTATACCATTGGTGTTAGTCGCCACTTCGGGGCCTATTGAAGGCAGAAGTCAGGGGTCATTATCTCTCCTTCAACATGAAGAAGGAAGGTCCTGCCTGTTTATTGTCCCTTCCCTCATCATGGTAAATGCGGGTCGTGACAGAATGGTATTAGAAGTCTGTTGGTTGAGAGATAAGATGGATTTATGGGATAGGCATAGTGTGGATGGCATGGTATGGTAGGGAAATAGTGTTAGGAAATCTTGGTGTGTGAAATAGTCCAGGGAATACCGGCTAGGACATGGGATTTTAGGACCCCCCGTGATCCGATACAAGAACTCTGGACCTACCGAACGACCAAGTGAGGAAACAATGATTGTAGGGTATAGGCCATAGGAAAGGTAAATGCATCATAATGACTTGTTTTCTTGTATATCATGGGTATTTTGGGGATTTAAAATAAATAAAAATTCTTAGAAAAAAATAAAATCAATATTTTACACTACTCGATCTTAGGAATTCCTTGTTTACCTTGCAGCTATGTCATCCTAATAGAGACCATGGGTAGTGTAGGTGATCGAGGCCCAGGAGGCTTATTTGGATGATCAATAGAGGGACGATTGAGAGGAGGGTGACTTGTGGTAGAGGATACGTCATGGCTCTTAGTGGCAGACCCATAGTAAGTATAAGGATAATTTCTCGGACATGGAGATAGAGAGCTAGATCAAGGAGTTGGTGATATCTTTTAGCTTGATCCGGGATCGGATGGAGTTCTGGGATCCTCTGGATGTAAGCCAGATACGGGGAGCATTGCGTCAGTTGTGGACGCTCTATCTTGGGGAGAAGAGGGAGGCTGAGGTTTCATAGACTGACTTTGAGAGGGTGTTTTGGGCGGAATTCCTCTCTTCCACGATGAAGGTAGAGAAGAGGCAAGAGCTAATCTCCCTTCAGCAAGAGATTATGTTAGTGGGGGAGTTGGGGATCAAGATAAAAGATCTCATTTACTTTTCTCTAGACCTTTTTCTATATGAGGAGTCTCAGGAGAGACCTTTAGAGGAGGCACTCTAACCTTTTATTTAGTATGTTGTCACTCCATTCATTATACAGACATACATGGAGGTCCAAAAGAAGGCCGATGTGATGGAGAGGATGCACATGCTGGGAGATGTGCCATGAGAGGTGATCTAGTTAGGATCTTCAAAGGGGGAGGCTATCGGCAGCAGGCCTCTAGCATCAGCGCCTTACAGGTTTCAGCTAGTGAGGAGCATGCCCTAGTAGTTCCAGTTTTTATATCCCATTCTGCGGCCCTTATTTGAAAGCCCAGGAATGAGATGCATCATTTGTGGTATTCATGGGAATCACTGGAATTAGTGCCCAGACTGAGTACAGTCTTGTTGGGGAGGGAAGGTTCAACACCCACCTCAGCAGTAGAAGATTCCAGCGAGGCCTTTTCAACAGCATCTTCAAGGATAGCATGCTCCTGCTCTATAGAGAGAAGATGTTGCAGGAGGAGGCTGGCCACAGGGAACTCCTCAAGGGCCTCTACTAGGGCATGGTTGAGAATGTGTCTGATAGTCAAGGGGAAGAGGAGCTGGGCATGGGTAGTTTCACGCCGTAGAGGTAGTAGTTCTCCTTGGGCCAGAAGTCGCTTGAGGTAAAATCAACTTGTTTAGAACTCTTGACTATGCCTTGTTTAATTCAAGAGCTTCACACTCCTTTTTTCACCCTGTGTATCCCGTGCTCTTGTTCTAGACACAGAGAGGCTTTCCATGCCATTGGTTTTGAGTATGCCAGTCAGAGGTTAGACCAACATGTCTTATGTTTTCTGGGGAAGTAGACTGATGTTGGGGCCACATCAGTCATTTGGGGATCTTATTTTGTTGCAGATGTAGCCATATGATGTCATTTTAGGTATCAAATGGATATTATCTATGTGTTCCATTATCGACCACTTCTGGAGAAGGGTTGTGTTTTTAGATATATGTGGTTAGTGAGTAGCTTTTGTTGATAGGAGGGGTTTCTAGGTGGGTGGATGGCAAGTGGAGCCCATCCTTTCCTTGTTTGATGAGATATCAGTGGAGTCAGTGGATACCGAGATGGTGTATGTTTCATGGATTGTCAGTTAGTTCATGGATGTCTTCCATGAGGAGGTGGTGACTCTACCCTGTCGACGTGATGTTGTGTTCGGGATAGACATGAAACTCGGTGCCCGTCTAATTTCGATGGCTCCCTATCAGATGGCACCTTCTGAGTTGCGGGAGTTATAGATTTAGATTGGCGATATGATGAAGAAGGGTTTTGTTCGACCAAGTGTGTCACCATGGGGTGCTCCAGTCTTGTTCGCAAAAAAGATGGACGGTGGTATCAAGATCTGTATAGAAAACCAGAGGCTGAACCATGTGACGGTCAAGAACTGTTACCCCCTCCCAAGGATCGAAGATATTTTTGATTAGTTGAAAGGGGAATGATGGTTCTCAAAGATTGATCTACGGCCAGGATATCACCAGTTGAGGGTGAAGGAGGGTGACATCTCGAAGACTGCTTGTAGGTAAAGGTATTGGCACATTCATTTCATGGTCATGTCATTCGGTGTTACGAATTCACTGACCATATTCATGGGACTCGTGAACTATGTATTCTTGGAATATTTGGACCGGTTCGTAATCACGTATTTTGATGACATATTGATATACTCAAGATTAGAGGAGGATCACTCCAAGCATATGGGAACGTTTTTATTGGTCCTCCAATGGCACCAGTTGTTCAGGAAGTTACCCAAGTTCATGTTCTGTACATGAGAGGTGCACTTCCTTGGAAACATGGTGTCTGAGGAGGGAATAGTAGGGGACACATCAAAGGTCGAGGCAGGTATTTCATTTGAGGCACCCGAGAAAATGGCATAGGTTCGCAGTTTTTGGATCTAGTGGATTATTAATAGAGATTTATGCCCAAATTTTCTCAAGTTTTAGCACCATTGATAACATTGACCAAGAATGAATATGATTTTGTATGTAGTGGGTAGTTCAAGGAAGCCTTCAATTATCTAAAGGGGAAGTTAGTTAGTGCCCCAGTGCTGAGGTTTCCAGAAAAAGGGTTGATGTTTGAGGTGTTCTGTAATGTTTCAAGATAAGGGTGGGGGTGTGTGCCGATGTAACAGTAGGGGTGATCTCTTATGGGTCTAGCCAGTTACATCCCAATGAGTGTAACTATGCATCCAATGATTTGAAGCTTTCAGCGGTCGTGTTCACACTACAGCTGTGGTAGCATTACCTTTTTGGGTAACACATTGTGGTCTTCACGAATCATAAAATCTTGTGCTATATCTCCTCCCATCAAGACTTGAACATGCGGTAATGGAGGTGGAAGGAGTTTCTTCTGGAAAAGGACTTCAAAATCCCTTACACTGATGGTAAGGGGAATGTGGTGGATGATGCCTTGAGTTGAAAGTTGTATAATGATGTGTTTTGAGAATCGAAAGATGTTTGGAAGGCAATTGGGGAGTTGGATTCCCTACACCAGGATTCAAGGGTAGAGAATGGAAGAGGCTATATGTTTTATATGACAGTGAAATATTCTCTATTACAACAGGTGGAGGAGTCTCAATGGGGGGACATAGAGGCTGAAGTTATGTGCGATAGTGTTTTCTAGATTGATGCTCTGGGAGGATGGTCAAGAAGATGGGAAACATTTGATGTTGTTTCATGGAATGTTTTTTGTCCCGGTGGAAATGCATGATAGAGTTCTTAGTGAGTTCCAAAACTCACCCCTAGTGATACACACAATAGTTTACAAGATCTACTGAACATTGGGAGGTTAGTTTTGGTGTTCTGGGGTGAAACAGGTAATGATAGAGTTTCTGAAAAAATGCGTCATGTGTCAGTAGGTGGAGTCTAAACATTGCATCCCAGGAGGTCCGTTACAACCATTAGATGTCCCTAAGTATAAGGGGGATGAAATCTTGATGGATTTCATCATGGGACTACACAATGTTCAAGGGGGTTGCGATGCTATCTGGATAGTGGTGGATCGGCTGACAAAATCAGCTCACTTACTAGAAATCAAGGAATTAGGTGCGGTGGATTCCTTATCACAGAGGTACCTAGACGAGGTTGTGTGGTTTCATTGAGTTATGAGGTCCATAGTCTCTGAATGGGATACCCAGATTACCTCACGAGTCTGGAAAGTATTGCAACATGCTTTTGGAACCCAGATATGACTCAACACTATTTTCCACCCCCAGACAGATAGAAAAATAGAAAGGACCATCCATACATTATAGGATATTCTACAGGAAGGTGTTTTGGACTTTGGGGATCATGGGTACGACACTTGACTCTGGTAGAGTTTTCCTACAACAATAGCTATCACTCTACCATTGGCATGGATCAATTTAAAGCCTTTTATGGGAGGTCGTGTCACTCACCTATGTACTGTATAGAGGTCACAAAATTAGCTGTTCATGGACTGTAGGTAGTGAAGAGAATGACAGAGAAGGTTGAGCTTATACAGGAGAGGATGAAGGCGGCTCAGGACTAGCAGAAGTTTTATTCCAATAATAAGAGGATTCCCTTGTATTTTGAAGTCAAGGATCACGAGTTCTTGAAGGACTCCCCTTGGTATGGGAAATAGAGGTTCATCAGGGGGAGTAACCTTTCTCCTAGGTTTTTTGGACCCTATGAGGTGTTGCAATGGGCCATCTAAGTTGATTATCAGATAGCACTACCACTTCCACTACATAGGGTGCATGACATCTTCCATGTGTCTTAGTTTCATCGGTATCAATGCGATGATTCACATGTCCTCAACTGGGTGAAGCTGGATATTGAGGACGACATGACATTCGTAGAGTGACCGATGAAGATCAAGGATCATGAGAAGAAGTTGCTTCATCGAGGAACCATTCCCTTGGTTCGTGTGTTATGGATGCATGTGGGCCTCAAGTAGAGTACCTTGGAATGGGAGACAAAAATGTTCACCTAGTACCCATAGATTTTTTGAATTTTGTTCTTTTTTGATTCATACTTGATTGTGATGTAGTTCCTGACCTTGTTAACTATGAAATTTGTTGTTTTCCTTGTTCTCAGAATGTGTGTGAAGAGTACTAACTTTGGGGAGGGGAGGAACTGATCCCTAATCAAGATTCATTAATGTGGATGTGATTAAACTCATGCGGTCGAGTCAGTTCCGCCAAAAGCAGAAAATATCTTGACATGGAGGAAGGAACTCCCTAATCTATATGACTGGACAGTGTGACCATTGTATGTTTGTGTGGTTACTTGAGGTAGAGGTGTTCCTAGATGTAGAGGAGGTTTTCTCTTGAGAGGTATCATTCAAGGTCGTGGTTTAGACCCCTCTCTTTTCTTTAGGTCTAGTTTCAATTCTCAAGGACCAGAATAGTTGGAAAGATATCTGATGTAATGTCCTAGATAGTGACTCATTAATGAGTTTTCCAAAAACTTTGTTCCATAGAACGATTCCACCGAAATGGTGGCACTATTCACGATAGCACCGGTTACAGTTGCACACGAAAATGGATTCTTATGTATCTTAATGATGTTAGGAATCAGTTCTCATAGTTTAGTCTTGCCCTTGGGACTAGCCCCAAGGTAGATGTATTTGTATTGAGGAAAATATGTCAAACCACTCATCAAGGATTATAAGATGACATTGCCTTGGTTTGTGTAGGTTTTTGATACAAATGACATGACCATTGTAACACCCTATGCTCAAATGATGTATTCAATGTGTAAGAAATAAGGGATTTCTAGTAATTAATCTCACTACACATGGGTACGAGGCTTGTGCACTAGGAAACCCCTAATAAGACTTACATGGATATCGAACCTCAATGTGGTGGAATACATATCCTAAATATAGAAGGATTATGAGTCACCATAGTTCCTTTGATTGGGGATTACACATTGAGGTTTCCCTTATAATTAAAACATATCATATTATGTCGCGGTTCAGAGAATAAACTATGGTGATTCCTTATTGATCAATTCTTACACACTAAGGATGAATATTTTAATTGATTTATATGATTTCATATTGATTTTGACTATTCATCTAAAGGGTGTCACAAAACACAGCTGACTTTTCTGGAGGACTTTGTAATAAATAGATGACATATATTGAATGTGTCGTGAGAGTCAATGCGATATATCTCAAAGGGTGTTTCATGTCCTGGATAACTTGTCTATAGGGAAGTGAAAGTCTTGACTGACATTTCTGAGGGTTTTCATATGATCAATGATAATGAATATAGATGACATTAAATGTCCCAAATTTTTTGTCCTAGTAGCCATCGTTGGACCTGACTGAAATGTCTAGATGATGTCCTATGATCCATATATCCTTCTCAAGTTTCATCCCAATAGTTTTCTGACACACATGGAGGGTTTCATGAGAGTCATTGCATCATGTATTGGAGGGAAACACATTTCCTGGATGACATGTTTGGAGGGAATTGTAAGACCTGGCTAGCATTCCCAGAGGGTGTCATGAGAGCCCATTGACATGCCTGAGTGCTACAAAAAGGGTTGGATGATAGGAGAGGATGTCATAATATGAGTCAAGAAATGTATTTAAAGGACACCATGAGGATTGGGAGACAATCCTATAGAGATTCATGAGACTAAATTTGTGCATCTAGGGTAACCTTGATGTCTAATTTGACATGCTCATAGGACTTCACCTGACCCAAATATCAATGTGAAGGAGTGTCCTGAGATGTGGTGGACATGTCATGGTGTTGTCGTGTGTATTGGATGGAACATGTGAATCCCATGAGTGTTAGAGAACATGTTTTTGTTTAAGTATTTCACCTTTATTAATTTTTATATCTTTCATACTACTAATGACTTAGATTTATTCTCTGTTTTTTTATTGTAAGTATCACATGATCTAGAATACATGTAGGATGTTCCTCACATATCATAAAAGAAGTAATTATTATGATCTATGAGTTATAACATGAGATTATTTTATTCAAGGTGTATGATCACTCTGGTTGTTCACTAGTATATTACCTGATAAAAGTCTTTTCAGTCACATGATCATAAACTTCCAGAAAATATGCTTTGCTGCATGGGTGTGTCGATGCGCCATGAGATGAAAAATCCAACACCCTAGTCCTCCTGGTCTTGATTCTTAGTAGTGATTTTTTGCATGCTATGGAGGAGGATTCATATGCCTTTCCAACCCAAATGTTTTCTGGTTTTCAAAATGTATCTTGAGAGAATCCAAGCTGGAGTTGATGAAGGATTTTGGGGCCAGGCATCATGGAGAGCATCCATAGTGGAACACTACAGAGGGAATAACCTGATTTTTAGCAACTATGAGTCCCTCCAATTAATGAATCCTTTATTGGATAATTAGAATTTTATGAGGAATTTTTTGAATTGTGAGATCATTCTGAAGGACTTCCATATTATCAAATTGACATTTCTAAGGGCCTTCTTAAGATCTGAGTGCATGTTGAAAGGAATACACAATATGGTCATTGAATTTCCTAGTACATTTCATGAGGAATGGATGGCTTGTATGGGGTCTTTTTGAGATCACAACAGCTTTTCTAGCAGTCTCCAATTGTTATGTTGTGTACTTCCTTAGAGCATGACAATATTTTTTGACCACAAGTGGTCTCCAACTCCACTATTTTTATTTACATTGTTTTATTTTAAAAAGGTAGGGTAGTCTCATGAAATTAAATGAGTAATTTTATAGATAATTACTCTACCTGTTGATGATTCATCACGTAAGAAAAAAAACATCTCATAGATATATGCAAGTGTTTTGTGAAAAAACCCATCTGTTTTTCTTAGGGAGACAAAGGGGAAGTGTGATGTCACCATTTCATATTCGAAGCTCTTCAGGTAATGAGAGACACATGATAATGAGCTTTCATGAGATGAGGCAAGCATTTATACAGGGACTGCAAGTATCTTTCAAATCTCTAGTGGTGTGTCACATGTCTTTTAAGACCATGAGTAGATCCTCCCTCATCCCCTTTTATTTACATTGTTTTATTTTACAATGGTTTGGGGGTCTCACGAGTCCACTTGAATATTTTAAAGGAAATTTCCATTCCCATAAGGGATGTGTTGAATGATATTTATATTACTATATTCCTCATCCTTTAAGACATTTTTCTTCCATTTTGAATGATTTATTGATGGGTTGTCAGTGGCTCAAGGACGACAAACCATGTGGCCTAGTAAAGCTTATTCAGCTAATACTGCCTAACCCTTGGTTGTCGAGAGATCTTTTTAAAAAGTAAAAGGACATTTCAAGAGGCGATTCATGGGACCTAATGTAGATTATCCACTACACCTAGTTCCTTCGCATGACCCTTTTATGGTCATGTAATCATAAGTCTCTTGGGGGTTTATGCATTTTGTGATCTTCAGAAACCTTTTCCTTTAATTTCTTTTTTTGGGAAAGTAAGACCCATAATCATGTATTCATTTGGGAATACACATATTCTCAAATGAAATATGTCAAAAAATTCCCCCCCTCAAGAGAAACATCCACATGGATAAGGGATTTTTTTTGAGGAATGTAAATGCCCACCTGAGTCTTTGGTAGAGTTGAAAACCAGTGTCTTTGGTGATGTATGTTCTTCCTAGAAATGATTATTATTATGTGAATTTCCCTATATATTAGATGTTTTTATTCATTTCACTGGCCACACATCATTCAGAGTGCTCTTTAATATTTTTCATCACGTAAACCTACCACAAGACCCTTTCATGAGTCTCGATTACAAGGCATGTTCATGAGCCATCATCATAAGCCCATTCTACAATAACTCCTTTGTAATTCCACTATTTCATAGATTTCTATCTGATGTAGCTTGAAACCATACTTTTATATTTTTTTGAAGATCATCCATGATAATTGCATTTATTTTGAAGGATTCATATTATCTTCTGGCTCAATCATTTGATCGATTGATTATCATTTAATTCACGCAACAAAATCTAGTTCATGTGACCATGAGTATCAAAGGTTTAATTCATTTTTGGGTTGACCTACATGATTATGTGAGCCATGGGACCTCTGGTGGCCATGAGATTCATGAACCCCATATGAAAGTCACAAATAAATTACCGATTCATGTGACGTCCATGATGGTATCAGTTTTATTAAATTTTTTACTTTGAAAAAATTGTATATTATCATTGTGTGAAATTTTATAAATACTCTTTTTTAGATTGATTTTGGATCTCATCGATCTTCCTGAAATCTTACAAAAAAGAGGCTAAAGAGGGAATTACCCTTCGTGATACTATAATAGCGACTATGGATCCTACATGCCATTGATCTATTTGGTCAGACCAACAAAATTATGATAAATTTGATGGGGTTAAAATTATTGAAGTATCCACTTTCGGATATCCTGCACATTTACGGGTTTGGAATTACTAATGATGTTTATATTCCTACACTGAATTCATCATTCATACTCTCTTCCTAAATGCAGAGGACCCATAACACATTCTGAGAAAACATCTATCAAGTGGGCTTGTTTATCTCCCAAGGGGACCATAAATATGGGAACCTTCTAAAATTCATGTCCATAGACATCTACAAGGATGATCACACACTTAAAGAGGTTGTTTATTTGTATTTCTAAAAAATTTGGGATTTCACCTTCAATTAAATGATTGGGTGGATCTTCTACTGGGAATTATAATTAGGAGGTAGTTGTGTACTAGACTAGGGAATGAACTTCTCAGTTCAATATATTACTTCTAAAATTTTTAGGGAGTTGAAGATAATATGAATGTATGAGGATATCTCGATTTCACAAACATCTAATTATTATAACAAGGATCTGATGAAGGATAAATTCATCTTTTTGAGTTAGGATATGAAAACTTTTCATCTTATGCATGTTGAAGAAAGCATCAGCCTCTTGGATGTGGATAAGATCTACAATGCTCCCATACTAAGTCATATGTATAATGATTTTTTTCCATTAATATTTTCTGGGATGATGTACAAAGTACTCCTACTTTAACCATGGAGCTGATTAAGATGGATGAGAAGGTCCTTCCAAAGGGGATGTTTCCAAGAGCAGATATTCCATTTAGGACATTTGAAAATGTTTCATAAAGAAGATTGAATTTGACCTATAAGTAAAGAGGTAAAAGGAATGGATTATAATGGATACTCGTTGTATGCCTAGTGCTTACTATCCCACGATTGGAGAAGGGAAGTTTAGAGCGTGGGGATAAGAAGTTGTCTTTGGCATTGATCGATCCATTGAACTAGCCAACTTCCCTTCCATGTACCTAAGAGGGAACCTGCTTCCAAGGAAGAAGGGAATGGGAGTCCGGGTATCCACTTTTATGATGGTGACCTCTATATCATGGGAGAGAGTATTGGTATGGGTTTCCCTATACTAGCCAAAATCCCTCATCTTTTGTATCAAATTTACAAGGTTAACCCCACATATAGTATTGTATGACCCTTGAAAGTATTATGGGGTTGGATAGGAGCTCACATGGGAGGTTATGTGTACCTAAACATCCAATGTATCCTTAATGACCACTTCATATCATACCTACAATGCATTAACGGGGTAAGGCCTATTCAATTTAAGGATTGAGATCAAGGGTTTATGTGAGACATTACAATCATTTATCTTTTTGGACGTATGAACAAGTGCTGAAAGGATATATTGTTGAAAATGGCGAGGCTAGTCATGAGGTACATGCTTATATTATGTCTTTTTTTGATAATGTAATTTCTACTTATATTGATGGAGACATCATTTTTGAGTGGTATACATCATGCTGCTTCAACCACCAATTCATATGTATGTAATCGAGGTGTCCTCCCTCTGTTTATGTTAGATATGAGGAACACCTAGTGATAGATCACCAATTTTTGATGATGTTTTCTAGGGAAGATACTAGTGTAGCGAAACACCTACCTCCTTGTGATACAACAATTAGCTTATCTCATGGTGATGACGATGTTCAAAACTGCTCATATCCTAACAAAAAATTGTCCAATTTTTTATGAGAGAATTTTGAACCACTAGAACTTAGTAAAATCCTAGACTTGAAAACCAGCTGGATTTTAAAAGTCCAAAAGCCCCAAAATCACCTTGTATGGATGTTAAACACTTATCATTGATAGAAGGAGAAACACATATTATGGATACAATGAATGCAGCTCAAAGGGGAGAGGATTCACCCTATTTACTATTTAATATCATGTATCACCAATTGGTTTTTGGGAAGGTTTTGTTCTTAGATGTTTTTCTTTGGGGTATATTATGTTATTCATATTTTATTTTGGAAGGATTTTCCTACATCAGTACCCCTCTGGGAATAATTTTTGAAGATAATTATGAAGAGGTGAGGGATTTTCTCGGAGAGCTTTACTTGGATTTGACGAGCATCAAAGGTATGATATTTTTCTCCCCACTAGTCCACCAACTAGATTTCATGGTCACAATTAAAATTATAGTGGATGAACAGAGTTAGCCTATCACTAAGGAAGTAGTAAGTCTAGGATTACTATTATTTTTAAATGGTCATATTTCCTTTGTAGATGTGTTGATGTCCTTTACATATGTTGACAAATTGGGTGGCTGATTAAGATCATATAGTTCTACATTCCCTTGAATATAATTACCATGGTACGAATGTGGGAGAGGAATTTTGTAGAAATGAGTGAATAAGTGGTGAATGGTCCTCGGGTCTATAGTCTCAGACGAGGGTGACGATTGTCACCTCTAAAGAGAAAATCCAAATAAAAGAACATCCTAGAGGACGTTCTCAGAAGGGGAGAAGAAAAATAAAAGTAATCAATTTGAATTGTAGGGTTCTTCTTCACTATAACCCTCAAGTAAATGTGGAATTTTTTCTCTTATTTTATCTTGAATTCTTCAGGAAGCACATTCTAATTTTAAGAAAATGTGTCGGTCCCCATAAATTTCAATTATAAAAGAATAATCCTCTTACGAGGATATGTGCAATAATTTGGTTTTTCAGGTAGACCCTTCACTATTTGTCCCAATCCATAATGAAGTGAAGGGGGCCTAAGTGACCATTAAATAATGTATGATTCCTACCACATGAATTTTATTAATGGTACCATTTTATCCCGTGCAGGTGGTTTCATTATTGGAGCATAATAACACTGGTAGTTATTTCACTTCCATGTTTGCCTTAATGGAAGAGAGTTTTCGAGAAGGTGAATACTTATTCCATACTGAACACTCTTTTTTACTTTTTTATATTGCCTAATATTATCTTCCCTACTTTTGGTACTCATAGTGGTGGACGAAGCACGTCTTCAGGAAAAGAACCATAGGTTCCATGAAGTTTTTCTCCATAATAATATGTTTCAACTTCACAAAAGGATGGTTTTGGGGTAGCACATGTTTATAGTTATGTGAATGAGAAATTTATGTTTCTAACCATGAATATTTTTTCCAACTAGATGGTGGTACTGCATTATTCATCTTGTAACTAATGTTCCATAAAATCCTTGTTTCAACATGTTCAACCTAGAGTTTAGAGGATTTGATACTTACTCCCCCAAGGGTCCCTCTAACTAGGTCATCCAATGTGGAGGACAACTATCTTCTCTCACTATATATGAATTTGACACAACCCTATCTTTAAGAAACCTGGTCCCAGAATATGTTCTTTTGCACAAGATAAATCTAGACCTGGCCCCTGAGTATACATTATTTTATCAGTCAATGTTGTGACATATGTGAATAGAGATATGTATTTTAGAATCTGAAACATCATTAGTCGAGTTGAAGGATTGATTGGGTCAGAGTAGATTTATGTTATATGCCCTTTGTTATGAAGGTTTTGATTAATCCACCATTCACTCTTTGGTGAAGGAGGTGATATCCCTGTGACTAAATAATAGGTCCCTTGTAATTATGGTGGAAGATGTTGAGGCTTCCTATTTGGTGAATTATAATTGGGTAAAGGAATTAAATGAAGATTACTGTCATGCTTTGTAGGAAGATACTCACCTAGATCTATTCAATGGTGGGAAGATTTAAACCATCTGTCTCTAGACTGAAATTAATTGCATTCAGTCTCAAACCGGGTGTCTCTAGGAATAAATATCCCAATTCCAATATTCACTTTAGATATTAGGAATGAATATATTGGAGAAGTTAGAATTAATTGATGTAGCAGAGAATGACAATCCAGATGTCATCACAAGAGTGGAGGAGGTGCAACATGCTGTGGAGGTAGAGACTGAATCTTCCAACAAATATGCCAGTTTATGGATTCCCTAGATTAGAGACTAGAAAATATTAATGGATCATCTATGAATATGATTTGATGGAATCATAAACCTGCTATATTTTTCCGACTCGTACATTCATATAGATATTCTTCCTTTTCCATGGTATCCATGAATAGGTTTTCTGAACTTTATATGTGTTGTCGGGTTCCCTTTTATTCATTATGTGCATGATGCTTCGTTGCTTTGATATGAATTTCCAATGATACCCTTCCATTGTGTAACATTAAATGAACACTAATTCATGGAATTGAATGTTGTAATTATAAAATCATCCCTTTGAGAGATGCTTGTGAATTCCCACCGACAGAAGATTATTTATTAATAATATGCTCCAACAATATTGAGATTACATAATTTGTTTGAGGACCATTTTGGTAGGATTTATTTCTTATAGGTATAGTGATATTCTTTTTCCAAATATAATAGTCTTTGATAGAGAATCATGATTGTTGTAAGGTGATATAGTGGGCCTTATAAGCTTTTGTAGAATAAAAAACTACCATTTTGTAGATTATGGTCTTTTAGCTTAAACCCAATATTTATTTAGATTAAGGCCTTCTATCTCAGACCTGATATCACTGTAGTTTAATGTTTTTTCTGATCAGGCCTGATATTACTTTATTTTAGGGTCTTTTAGGTCGGACCATCTATATTGTTTTTATGTTCATTTTTCTCAGACCTGATACCACTTTAGTTTATGGTCTTTCATCTCAAACCAAATATTTATTTATTTTTGGGTCTTTTAGATCCGAACTTTTATTTCATTAGTTTATGGTCTTTTATCTCATACCTAAAAACACAATAGTTTAGGGTCTTTTATCCTGGACCTTCTATTACATGTTTTTTTATTTTAGCTTAGACCATATATATGATCATGTGATATAGTGCAGACATGATATGAATCACCAAAAACTCTCAGAGGTGATGTGTCCTATTGGGCTATTGTTGAGGCTCGTGAGGATCATAAATCCCTTCCTATAGGGTGATACATTTGTTTTATGACTATAGGCACAAGTACAAGATCCATTGGCATGCATGCATAGTTATGAAAAGGGTATCTTAAAGCCGAGTATCATTTCTAGGGGTTATAGAAGATATATGGTGGTAATATTTATTGAGGGTGAAATTATAGGGACTTCAAGTCCACAAGGAATATTGAAGTATGGATGATGTAACTCACGACCCAAATTTTTGTGTCCTGAATATGAGATGGGATAGACATTCCAGGAATGTCTCTTGACATTTCAAGACTACAGGTTCAACCACGATGTTTCTAGGGCTCCTAAGGGTTGAATCTTCTTTCTAATATGGAATAGATTCCTTTAGTTGGTGGGTTAGGGACCTTATTCATTAGTATTAAATCTAATAAAAAGATGACATCTAGTTATTTCAAATGGATATAAATGATTAATGAAGACCCAAAGGTCCAGATAATGAGGTCGAGTAAGGGAGGAAATCCATTTAAGAAGGGTTCTGGAACAGTAGTGTAGTTCATCTCATGATTATGATGCTCGATCCCTTTGCCCTATGGTTTTGAATCACGAGGTTTTGGACATAAAATTACAGGGAATGAATTATCACATTATAGCCTTGAGAAAGGGTACAATGCACGGTGATGCAACATGGATAATTTCAATTCCACTCATATAGTTTGGTATATAGACTATAAGTCATGGTTTAAGTATGAAGATCAAATGGATTATATGGGATAGTCATACCAGGAGTAGATCAAAAGCACTGGGGTGTTGAAAGATTCCATGATGATTTCAAGTCTTAGAAGGACTGGAATATCCTTTTTGAAGAGTGACTCATTTGGTTGACATCCATTGGCCTAAATTCATAAGCCAGAGACATGAATGAAAAATAAAAAAAAGTGTCCCTTGAAGTCGGATATCTTTTATAAGGGACATTAAAGGTTTACGTTGATCCAAAGCACCTGAATCATGAAGTGTGATTTAAAAAAAAATTAATATCAAAGATGGGTTCGATCACCCTATATGTTGTGTCACCACCTATAGAGCATACTCTCATGGAGGGGAGGTGTGAAAAATCATCGCGCCAACTTTTTCCTGGACTAGGGGTCTAGAAATCATAGCTTGAATTTTACTAGGGCTACAAAGTAGGTCTTATGAGATTTTTTCTTTTTTAATTTGTGACCTAAAATTTTCCTAATCATTGGAGAAGGAGACTTTAGTGACAAAATACTTTAATTTTTCTCAGGCCTCTATTTGTGGGTTTTCAATCTAAAAAATTTTGAGTCTCTTTCACTAGTAGTTTAAGGGCTTGCGATTTAGACTATCATAGGGTAGATTTTAATGTCATACAAATTTAACAAAAGTGAAATCCACTTATGGTCATGACAATCATGGACCTAATTTGGGTGGGGGGTGATACACAAGATCCCAATTATGATACCCAAGGTCAAGAGTATTCCAAAATCCTTTTGAGAAGGATATGGTAATGTTGTAAACCATGGATTGAGGTTCATAGATTATGGGCGATGATAGCAGAAAGTCATGTTGGGAGGATTTCTGATCATATTTAGATTTTGAGTTCGTCTGATATGATGTCAGGGCTTACAAGAATCATAAATATCTTTTTTAGGGTGACACATTTTTTTGATGACTACAACTTCTTATGCTTGAGAATTAAAATGTAATCATAGTCAAGAAAAAGGTCTATTAAATTCTACAATCCTTTTGAAGGTCCATTGAACGTTTCTGGAAACTCGTAACACCTGGGCCATGAAGTGTGATATATGGATTGAGGTGATTTTATAAGGTGATGGAAGAAACCCACACACTAGTCGACTGGGTTAAGGTTCCTACGGTACCCTGATAGGGGATGAATAATAAGTGATGGCCAACACAGATTATTATCATGTACTATGGATGTTTTCCATGCAGTTTAACATTATGCAGTAAGTACATTTTCTGTTCATTTTATCATCATGTGGTAAGGAAATATTTTGTTGCGCATTTTTAATTTCATGTGACCAAAATTTCTCCCTTGTAGTTTAACATCATGTTGTAAGGACATTCTCCATTGCAGTTTAACATCGTGAGGTACTGATGTACTCCAATTTAGTTTAATGTCATGTGGTAAGGACAATTGATCTAATGTGAAAGAATAGAAATGTTGCAGTTTGATCCATGGGAGGATGTCCAAGATTCACTATGTATCTCATGAAAATTAGAATCAAACCACCCATTTTTCGGAAGGGTCATCTAGTTTATCTTCATGCGATGAGGACATGGGTCTCCTAACATAATATGGTTATATTACTAGTGTTCCAATTAATGGAATTACGAGTGTCGCTATGTATACCATGGTGATGGGAATCAAGCCACAATTAGTTACTAATGAAGTTCATTATGTAGATCTGAACCATATGTAAATAAAGAAGAATTTTTATATTTATTTGTTATTATTGGTCATGACATTATAAATATTGGCATCTCTATGTATCTTTTGTGGATATAAATTAAGTCACACATAGTTCGTGAATGAGAAACTATCTCTCCGTTGGTCTAGCCTATATAGATATGTGGTCATTGTTTCAATTGATTTTTGTAGCTTGGACATGGATTAGATATCCATGCATCACTATATATCCTGTGATGATATGAATCAAGCCACATGTAGTTATTGAGGTACTAGGTAGTTTTATGTCATGCAGAAAGGATATTGACTGTAAAGTTCAATTTGATAAGAAAAAGACACATGGTGTTCCTTTTGTTGTCCTATATACAAGACAGTGATGGGCCTGTATGTACTTTCATGAATAGATTCTGTATGGAATCCCTTAAGGAAATTCCTAAGCTCATGTAAGCTATGTTTGGTGTGATAAATTAAAAGTACCAAGGGTTAATCTCACCATGCATAGGAAATTGAGGGTATTCCAGAGTCATTTTGTATCATGTGGTGGAAAGACCGAGATATAGGATCGAGGCATCCGAACATATCTCATTGAAAATTAGAATCTATCCATACATAGTTCTGATTGATCATAGTGTTTAATGTTATGTGTTCAGGAAATTGCCCATGCAGTTTAATCATCTTTCAGTAAAGATATGGATCTCCCTACATTAACAAAAAAGGAAGGGGAAGATTACATATGAACCAAGACTAATGCTTTGGGTGTCACTACATGTCCTAGGATGGAAGGAATAAAGCCATACGTAGTTTTAGTAAACCCATTTAGTTTAATTTCTTGAAGAGAGGAAATAATCCATATAGGTTCAATGTATTGTGGTAAGGAAATAACCATACATTTTAATTTCATGTGGTTATGATAAATTTGATGCACTTACTCTGATGTTGATTCCCTTCTGATGATAGCTATGAAATGTTTTCCTTGATAAATCTCGTATTCTTAGCTGGTGTGGCATGATACTCATATATGGTGTGCAATGATTAGGCTCCATTATAATATAAATTATGTATAATGTAAGGCCCTTCCCATCTGGGTTCCAACTTCAGAAGCTTCGTCCGTATTGTCATCGAGGTTCTGAGATCCAACACCAATTCTTCTTAGAGGACTAAACAGGGATGAACATTTTTATTAAAATCCCATGTTATCTGATCTTGATGGAATCCTAGGCTGTGTAGTGTGTTCAACCAACATTCATCTAGCCATTCCAATTCATCTAGAGACTTTTGGGATTGTTCATAATCTATGAGCTCCCTGCAAATGGGTATTTGGAGTGAAGGAAGTATGTCCTCTGGGGGTAAATCTACATTGGTCCTATAGACTAATGAGTATGGTGTTTTATGTGTGGCAGTATGCATGGTGGTACGACAGGGAAATAAAGAATGTATGAGATTTTACAGAAAAGAGTCTTTATCTTTGTTCACCGTATTCTGGAGTAAATTTGATAGAGTCTTCTTAAAGGCCTCTATAGGTCCATTTCAACTGCATGATAGCAAGATGACTGATTGGACTTGATATTATACTCCTTGTATAGTCTCTTCAACTCTGTAGAAAAAATTTCTATGCCGTATTCCATAAATATTTTGCGAGGGATCTTGAATCTGGTGATGATATAAGACATTATAAAGTTGGTGAAATTCATGATTCTGATTTCCTTGAGTGGTATTTAATTAACCCATTTGGAAAAGAAGTCAGTATCAGAAAAAATATACTTTAACTACATAGTTGTGGCTAGGGGATACAGCCCCAAAACATCCATTAAACAAATAGAAAATGGCCAAGAATATTTTTCAATATATAGAAATTCTAATGGCTGATTGATGAAGTTTACTTGGATCTAGCAGGCATTAAATTTATTGGTGAATTCCATGGAGTCCTATATCATGGTCTACTAGTAATATTCCATCCTCCTAATTTAGTGGGAGAGCCTAGTCCTGAATTGATGTTTATTGTAGGAGCCTTCATGGAATTCTTCTAAGACAGAGTAAATATATTCATCTTATGTGTATCTGAGGAGGATCCCAGCAATGCGACATTAGTAGAGGGAATTTTTATTAATTAGACTATCTAAAAGAGTGATTTTTTTTGAACAATGTCAAATCTGTTCCCTTCTGGATTAGTCTTTTTATAGAATCCCATTTTGAGGATAACTGATTATGGGATATATCCATCCAGTGGTGTTCAATGGTTCATCAATCTATGGGGGCAGTTTTGAATTGTCTTATTTTCTTCATATTGAATAAGACAGTTGATGGGACCATTTTTCGATTATTGAAATGGAATATTTATTGTTTCTCATCAATGTTGTCTTGGATGATGGCTGAATTAGCCAGAGCATCAACATGAGTAATATGTGATCGAGGAACATGATGAAATGTGGGCACAAAATCTAACTATTCCATCATTCCTCAGACATACCAATGAGGGGGTCTAGTTATTCCATTTTGATGGCATATTTTCCATTGATATTATTTAACACCATTTCTGACAACCCTTCCATATTTTGGTAGTCTATGTGAATCTGTAGGGATATTTCTAATCTTGCAATGAGGGATTGATATTCAGCCTCATTATTTGAGTAGCCTTTAGATAGTGAGAAAGAGTAGGGAAAATATCTTTGTTTTGAGAGACAAAGAAAATCCCCAAACTAACTCAATTAAGTATTTGGTTTTCTATCCTCATGCAAATGAGACTCTAGGAGGTTCCATCAAAGTAGAAATCCCATGTATGGGGAGTGTCATGGGTGTATAAGACCTCTTTATATAGAAGCTCAGAGTCTTTTGGTGTATTTTATAGGGCAAGATGTGTTGCCAGGAAATCAGCCAGGGATATCCCGTTCAATGATTTCTATTATAAGAACAAAATATCAATTTTCTAAAGAATATCTGCCCATCTGACCAAGTTCACAATTAGAATAAGGCATACAATGATATAATTATGTTGACTAAAATGAGAGACTAGATGGACTTTGTGGTGCTACAATTAATACCTCAGTTTTTTCATTATGAAGATGAGTAGAAGTTAATTCTTTTCAACATCATAATATCTAGACAGAATACATAACATCAACCAGCTAAGTTAGTAGAGAATATTCTCACATCTTCCATTATTTTTATATGTGAAGTGGGTTCCCAGTGAGCATCCATGGTGGAAATATATATGATGAGTGGCCTCTCTTCTCCTAGAGGAATCAAAATTGGTCGGTGTAGTAACTAAAGTTTTAGACTTTTAAAGGATTCTTGTTAGTCAACATCCCATTGATAGGAGATCCACTTCTCCATTATCCTGGTGAAGGGGATAACATTGATGGCCAGATGGGCTATTAATTTCAAAATATAGGAAAGGTTCTCTTGGAGTCTCCTATGTTCTTTGAGATTTATGGGGGTGATATTTCTAAAATATCACTAATATTTTTTACGTTAACCTCGATGACACAATGTCATACCACAAAGCCGAGGAATATTCCTGATGTTACCCAAAAAGTTCATTTTAGTTTATACATCTTTAGTCTATGATTTCCCAACTTTTCAAATATTTTTTGATGGACTTAGAAGGGATCACATCACTGTTGGGATTTAAAAACCAGGACTTTGACATAACACTCAACTATCCTTCCTAGTAAGGGCTCTAAGATGTGATGCCTTGAATATTGGTATATTGTGAAATAATTCCTTAATATGAATAGAATGGCCTAATATAAGAAGATCCCCTAAGGATCTCTGAAGGCATTAGATTCTACATCTTTTGGGTTCATCTTTATTTGATTGTACCTCATGTACCCATCTTTAAAGGAAATGACTTGGAATCCAGCAGTTGCATCAATCAAGAGTTATGTGATCGACAATGGGAAATTTTCTATTGGGTAATATTGATTAAGGTAACTAAAATCATTATTGCCCATAATATTCTTATTACATTTCATGACAGAGACAATGTTGGCAAGATATATGAGATATTTCACTTCTCTGATGACATTGTATTTGATTAACTTCTCAACTTCTACCTCAATGTTGGTGGCATGAAAGGGGTGCATCATCATGGTGTCCTACATAAATGGATGATGCTCATTAGGTAATATGATATGAGGCATACCCACATCTATATTTAATCAAGGAATTTTTATATAACTCCAAATTAACACATATCAATGTTTGTTAAGAAATGTGACATAAATCTCTTGCTCATTGAGGGGAATAGAGGCAATAATCAATGTGGCCACCGGTATTCTTTAGTTCCAAGATTTATTTTTGTGAGCTCATTAATGGTGTTGAAGAAACCTTCCTTAAATGTGGGAGGGACATTCTTGAGGTTATCCTCATATTCTTCGAAATATGAATCAATGGATACATTTTTTGGAAAATATCGAAATATGGGGGATTCTCCATCGCTATCAGGGTGAGGGAGGCTATAAGAATAGACCTCATCATCCCCTACTACTTCAGTCCTTGTAGAGAAATACCGGAGGTGATTTCTTTATTACACTATCACTGGGGATATGAGGGGCTTGGAACTGTAGGACTAGATATGTTACCTCAACCAGATTTTTAGAGATCACATAGTTGTTGTTGAACATACTCTAGGGATTCACAGTAGTAGTCCCCAATCCATTTGGTCACCAAACTAAATATCATCATCATTATCCATTGTTTGTTTTGATCCATTATTGTATAAGTATTATTCAACAATTATGGATCCAAAAGTATCAAAGGGAACATTGTCACCATGTAGTATTAGAACTTTTCAATTGATGGGGTATTTCAGACACTATTGGAATGATGAAGGTACCACTAAGTGGTTATGGAGTCATGACCTTCTGAGAAGAACCTTATACAGGGTGTTATACTAGATAACCATAACCTGAATGTCATATGTGAGTTCACCAAAACTAAATTCATGTTTGATCTTATCGAGATTTCTTTTCTCATGCTTATCATAACCTTGAATGGTCATCCTTGTGGGAGATAGGTCTACCTCTCCATATCCAAAACATTGCAGGGTTTGAACATGGATGATATTGATCATAAAACCATTATAAATCATATCCATTTATACATTGACATTATTGATTCATCCCAATACATATAGGGTCATGAAGTTTCCATGGAAGACCTCTTCCTGATCCTGGTTAGTGAATGAGATAGCAACATTGTATTTTGATGGCTTGGTTTCCAATTAATAAAATTTGGATACAGTGACATATGTATCAAACTCCTACAGGATATAGAGGGATTCAATGAGTGCCTCCCTAAACTCCATTAAAAGATAGATCACATCTAGAATCAAGAGTTTAGGCAAGGATATGACCATTTGTTTTAGAATTTATTAATTTTGAGATATAGGTAGACACTTCTTGATGAGGGGTTTCTTCATTACATGTGGCTCCGAAACGAAGTCATAAATGGTAGAATAGCATAGTTATTTTGAATTGGTTATGGGAGTGTATACTGATAGTGGAATAAGTAATTCCATCTGTACGCAATATCTAGGTTGATTAGATAATTGTACACCCTTTAAGTGGTCATGCAATAAAATTGGGTATTGATGATTGTTGGAGGGCTCCAAGACACCACCGTACCATTTCTGGGTTTTCTGGAGTTTATTCCCAGCATTCATAGTAGCATATGTGTTCTCTATGGGTAATTGAATGAAATATTCAGTCCAACCATTCCCATGTTATCCCCTATGTCCCCAGTTCCTCTACATGAGGCCTCCCATTCACCCGTTATTAACAGGGAACTCGTATTTTGAGGCATGTTACTCAATAGAGAAAGGTTATTCCATGTGTATCAAATTGGAGGAACCAATGACGGGCTCTTTATCCAATGAGGATCCCATTTGGCGGGGTGGTTCCCATGGTTTCAAAGTCACAGGGAAGAAATATGAAAGCGTCTGGACATACATTGGGGAAAATTTTGATTTTTCCATTTCTATTTTTTCCTGCTTTTGGTGATCATGCCCTCCCTTGGGAGGCACTTATGATGTATCCTTATTAGGTGGTGGAGGTATCGAGGGTTTGTGAAACTATAATTTCAGGGTGGAATGAGCTCGAACAACTATTTTTCATGTCAACTAGTTATTAATATTTTGCACATACATGGATAGAAATTTCTGCCATCAATCTTCTTCTTCTGACTGGACAATGGTTATGCATCCTCAAGCTCTGGGGAATTGTCTAACACCACCTTTCCAGAATCAACCTTGCCTTAGGGGACATATTTTAATGTGATGAAATTATAGATATTATAACCTAGAATTATATGGTAAGGATTTTTTTTGGGATGGTCGGTGAGGATGACCTCATCAGGTTTTCTGGGCTATAAAAGCATGAGATTTTTATTATATATGGCTATTAAGAAATTACAGGGGAATATTTCATTTCGTAAGGAGTGTTCCTTGTTCATTCGTTTTAAAAATCTTGGGTGACTATGATTTCTCTGTGCTTCAAGACAAGGGTGATTCTTTGGTGGTCGACACTCAATAAAAGGTGATTGGTAGTTCAGGTCATGCCTAGCTACTTTGATGGACACTGATTCTATCTTGATAGTGAAAATTGTAGTTTTTAGAATGCTTGTTATTTTATCCTATGGTGAGGGAATGAGATAATATTTGGATGGGGTTCACTGAATGGATTCTTCCAAACAACGGACTATTTATTTGAACTAACTCAATACACCTGGATACTCCATTAGAATCATAAGTGTTTGAAAATCATCCCTGAGATTTTTAGTACATTGATCAAGTATTTTCTCTAATGAAAGAGGAATGTTGAGAAATTTGGTTGAACCTTTCCACCTTTGTATGAAGTCAGATAACTTCTCATTTTAATATTTCATATAATTCATTAAGAAGCAAAATTTTCCTCAATATAGAGTTGAACTAATAAGGGATCTGACAATGAAGATATTCCAACCCTATAAGGATTCCAACTGCTAGACTGTTGTACCAATCAACGGCTGACCCTATCAGAGTCTGTAGGAAACACCTCAACTTTTTTGCCTCTTGTTGATTTTAAGGACCCATTAATGGCCCACATCGAAATATTAAGTGTGTGAGATGTTTTTTGGGGTCTCCTGCATCATGAAAGGTAGAGAAGGCAGGCTCTTATATGTTGGGTTGTGGAGGAGTTCCATCCACACAATTGGGATATGGTTTCCTTTCTGGCTGCACAGGTGCGCGTCGCCAAAACCTAGCTTCCATTTGTGTTTCCAAGGACACGATGATGTTATGTAGCTCAGGAGAAACTTATGTCTGAGATGTCTCCCATCCATAGGGTGATGGAGGGGGTCAATGAGGTGGCCCTACCTTCATCTCACTCTGATTATAAATTCATCCATGGGATGGATGATTTCCATCGTAAGTGATATTCTATCGTTACAATGGAAGGAAGTCATGGAAATTTCAGATGTCCTCATTTAGGTAGACTGGATGTTTAGATTTAGATCCAATCTAATGCTCAAATATTTTTCTTTTTTCAGGGTCATCTATGGGAGGGATAATATCCATCTCTCTCTGAAGATGATACATAGAGGGATTATTTACCATTATTATATATTTTTTGGGTTTTTTAGAGTTTATAATTCACTCTTATATTGTGATAGTTGGTCCTCTATGTGAAGGAATACCAAATATTATATATTATGATCAGGATGTTGTTTCTCCTTTCCCATTTCTGTTGTATGTATTCCATTGAGGAGGTGGCAACTCATTATTCAGTGGAGCAAGATTTCTGAGCCTTCTCTGGTTCCAAGTGCATATAGCCTCAGTTGGTACATCCATATGATCCTCTTCCAAGGGTGTATTTTCTATGTTACAACCCTCTGAATTTTTCTCATGATCTATCATTTCTAACATTTTTGTAGTGATTAAATTAATATAGAAATATAGAGAAATGGTGGTTTTTCAATTACATTCGATTCATTGTGATGATTCTCTAATATTTTCTTCATGGTCTTTATTCGATCCCTTGTCCATGTTGGTCCTTTTCAACATGAGACTCTGGTGGGGTTTGATATCTTTTTTTTTACATTCCTCACATCCTAGTCTATGAGTTAGGAGTTTGAGGGAGTTTCTGGTCATGATTGTCGAACGAGCCCCAACCAATAGTGGGTTGTCTTGTGGTGGGAGGAATATGATGGATGTCAACTATTAATTTTTTCTCCCAACCTAGAGAGGGATGATTCCCTCTATGGTGATGATGATGATGAAAATTCTCCCAGAACTAAGGATTAGGGTTTTTTAGGGCCATAATTGGCATTGGAAGATCCAATTGACAATGATCCAATGAATCTAGTCTAGGATTTGATGATTTTTGGGATGGATATAAAGATATAAATTCCCCTATCATAGTGGGATGGGGGTGATCTAGAATAACCATTTATTTCCCTAGGACCTTATCAAGGGATGAAAAACAAGGATATGGTGATTAAGATATAAATTCCCACACCCTAGTGGGATGGGGTTTGTTTTATGATGCTTATCATATGTCTTGAATCCTCTAAAGAATTTAAGATCCGAGAGGTGGAGGTGGTGGATGATATTCCATCAGCTTAGGGAATTAGGTTTTCTTATAGTCAATTGCTATATTAGCTACTACGACAACTCAATTGATGCATCATAACCATGATCATGTTTGATCTGGGTGTGATGGAAGCTCATGGAAATAAATATTCATTATAAGAAGTTGTCTGGATGATTGAAAATTTGGTATTCGTGTCCGAAATGCATTCTCATTTCTTTGAGGGGCCTAGTTTTATGTCCTTTTGGCTATCCACTCCCTCCCTTCATGATTTTCAGGTTTCTTTGAAGAGGGGTGGAATTCTGTTATAGTGACTAACTTTCCTAAGCATTAACTAATCCCTTGATTTCACTAAAGGCTATAAAATTAAGAGATTTCATATCTAAGGGGTTCTGTTGTTCTCAAGGTGTACAAAGTGTAACTATCTATAATTTCCCCACCATTAACTATTGATATAAGATGTGGATTTAGAGATTAGATGTAGAAGGGTCGTTATTAAATGATGGAAACTATGTTGCATATTTTCAACGAGCTTTTCTGATTTTGGAAGCCAAAATATGAAGATAGCGACCAAGTCTAGCTAACAATAGAGTATCTTGATAATTTGAAGGTGAAACTCATATCCTGGATAATGGGTATATCGGTCCTTTAGTATCTGAGGATTATCCCCCATATTTTTGGCATTGATAAGGAATGCACTCTTTTTCAAGATCATCCAAGATCTCATAGTCATAAGTTGCAACGAGACATAACATGATAGGGAGGTTGTTTTTGGCTAACTCACTCCATATGTCAATGTAATACTCCAATTCATTAGACACACATGCCTCTAATTGGTTAGACCATAAAATATGGTTTTTATGGTCTCCTACTGATGTGAGTGGAGTGTTGTGGGATTTTTATGGGGAACCATATGTAGTTGAACCCAGATTTCAAGAACTACTCTATAAAAAGGTTTTAGTGTTTCGAAAAACACTCTATAAGAAGGATTTCTGGAACGGGAAGGATTTCCATGTCTATGGGAGATATCTCCATGGGGAGTTTTACCATGTTGGATGTTAGGATTAGAGTCAGTACATTGATTCTCCACACAACAGTGAGGCGTACTGTCAAAGAAATGAGGATCTTTTTCTTTTGTGGAAGAGCAGAAAAACCCCTTAGGTTTTGAGAATGTTTCTTGAATGACCTAAAGAATATTGAAATTGGGATTATTAATATTATGTTCTATGTTACACATCATGTGAAAAATATATATGATGATCCCTTTGAAACTGTGCAGGGATTTGGTCCGTTTGTAAAATTATTTACAAAACATGCTTATAACAATCTGGTGCCATGAGAATATGTGATCACAACTAAGAAGATATTTTAATATTCTAATAATTTGTCTCATTATTGATAGAAATATGAGCCTCTCCTATGGAATATTTCTTTCTCACTTGGCAAGCCTCAATCAATATGGGTGTTTGAGCTTGATCCTGAGCCTTTGGGATAAGATGATGGTATTTCATTGTAGGAATATGAGCCTACCCCAAGGCATGTTCCTCTCTGACCTGGTGATCCCTATTTGAAAAGAAATATGATCTGGGTCCTAATATACATTCCCCACAAAAACATATCAATGAAACTTCAAAATGGGAAAGGTAATATGAGCCTCATCCTCTATTACCTTAGAATGATGATGGTGTAGTCATTCATTGGTGGAAGTAGGAATATGTTCTTGGGTTCTGTGATATGTTGGAATATACTAGGTAGATTCAAAGATAGAAATACAAGCCTATCCCGAGGCTCGTGATATTATCACTTGATTATCCATAGCCAAAATGAGGAAATATTGATGATCCTGGGACATTGGAGTATGTCGATGGACTACTTTAATAAGAATATGAGCTCATCAATGGCTTGTTCCCTTCTCACATGGTGATACTCGATAAGTATGAGGATGTGAATCTGTTCCTGGGCCTATGAAATATTCTTCCAAACATTTCCGAAAGGTATGTGCTCCTATCCTAAGACATGTTCTACTCTCACATGGTGATCCCCAGTTCGAACAAGAGTGTGAGCCCAGTCCAACGCCTCATCCTTTTTTCAGAATATACCGACAATCCTTCTTAGTAAGAGTAAGAATGTGAAATTTTTCTGATACAACATATTATTTTCAATGATAATATTTTTGAGTTTACATGACTATAGGTATTATAGTGTGAATCTATCCATTTATATTCCATAGTGATGGAATATGTAGATAGAGTTCTGCAGCTGTTGCTAAAATATTATGGAAATTTATCAAAGTCTGTGCAGGGATATAAGCCTGGACATTTTGAATATCCATTATACGTTGTCCTTTGTCTTCAATTGAATCTGGGATACAGACCCACATTTTTCCTCCTTGTACAACCAAAATATGTTTTTGGAATTCATACATGAGGGTATGGATATGTGACTCTCCTTACTTGCTGCAGGAATATGCCCATCTATTTTTGGAGGAAGCATGAATATGAGCTTGCTCACTGGTTACTACCAAAATATGGTGATATAATTCATCAGTGGGAGTGGGGATATAAGCCCAATATTGAGTGTCTAGAACCTTCCTCCTCCAATTATTCTTTCATGTTTCCCATGCATGGGCATCAGAGGTGGAAGCGTGTTAGGTGGTACCCATAGAAGGCAACTGGTGGGTACTAGTGGTACAAAATTGGTTACTATGATTGATTGGTGGCCTCATAGGTGGTACCTAAATTGAAAGGAGTCCAAATTTAGTTTCCCGATGCAACTTTATCAAATAATGAAGGTCACAATTTTCATGCTCTGGGGATATGCTCACATAGAATTTAGTTGTGGTGACAAGGGCCACTAGCTTAGTAGCAATGTTCCCTAGGTGATGAAAACTCACTAGTTTCTATTCTTGGAGATCCTCACATGAAGCTTCCATGATATATATTTTACCATGTTGGTGGTACTCTAGGACTATCATGTTTTCCACATGACATTGGAGTTGTTGAGAGGGTGAGATCATTCTGCGACTTCCAGGGGTCACAACCATAGATTATTTACTTGAGGAGTAAATGGATGATAAAGAAATTATGTCAAATAGGGATACTGAGAGAAGTTTCTACTATTGTGAATATAATAAAGAAAAAGGTCACAGGTTAGTGAAATATCATAGTCATAATAGGCTCGATCAGACATTCATGTTTAACACAATTGTTCTTTGATTCTTGATTTGTCCATTCTACTTGCTTAGACTTGTCAAAATGAAGATAGACGTATTTTTCAAGAAACCCATTTATAGAGGATCATCTGTGAATCATGTTGGTCTTACGAATTTGTTTATATAGGTTATGCAAACCAAATTATAATGACACATGATTAACCAACCACCCTTTTATTTCTAGAGATTCACATTGTGCCAACCACTTTTGTATTTCTATATCATGAAAACCAAATTGCATGACAGATAATAACCAAATATTTTTTTATAGATATTGAGGTTGGGTTCACCATTTTTTCATCAAGATTTGTGGTGATGTGGAATGGGATTTTCCTGATGGATTGATTGATTTTGAGGGTTTAAGGACTTGTTCTATCACTCACATTGGGATTTACATTTGTTCAGTCTCCACTAGAAAATCCTTATGGTTACCCCATTTATAACTAAGTACATATATATTATTTCCATAGGTCATCAATCATCATGTTTTTCAGGCCCAATGAATCTTGGTGACTCTTATTGGTCAAGAGGATAGGTGGTCAAGCTCATCACACCCTTTTGGGGGGAATTGTTTCACACTATGGGACCCTCTTACAGATTTAAGGCATGTTCATGATTTTCTTCTCAGTCTTGATAAGATACCAATTACCCTAAAAATGGTGCTGGTTTAATTTAAATTAATGTCAAAAATACCGAGGTATATTTTTTGGATCCATCTATATGTATTCAAGGTTATACATCCATTTCCATTAATGGAAAGGTACTCATGTTCTTAAGACATATAACGTAATGCTTTAGAATATTCTACCATGAAATGAGGTGGTTAATATATCGAGGAGGGGATTGAGTTGTTATTAGGCATTCCACATATCCTGGTTATTATAGGAATAAAAACCCCCATAGTTCCTTGAATATATGTAGTTTAACATGTTGTGAAATGGACATATATGGTTATTCTGAGACACTAGGTTTTCACGCATGAGACTCACTGGGAAGTCCTACATATCCCTATTTAAAAGATAATCATAGTTGTCATATTTAATTTGTTTTCTTAGTCCAATGATAGATGAGGTAGAGTGACAAGACAAAGTAAATTATTGGGTCCAAATGGTTTAGGTGTCAAATATATCAGACGATTCACACCAAAGAGGGTTCTTATTTGATCTCGGGCCTTAAAAAAATCGTACTTAAAAAATTATGGAAGTAATCAAAGTTATCACAATTTAGTCACCCCTTGGGGCTGGCCCTATGATAGATGTGTTTTTGAGGAGGAAAATATATCATTCCACTCATTGGGGACTACATGATAACATTTCCCTAGTCGGTGGAGGTTCGTGATATGAATGAAATGACTATTTAAACTCATTAACCTCATATGATCTATGCTCAGTGTGAAAAACAAGGGATAACCATAAATCCATCTCACCACACACAGGTATAGGGATTATGCACCAGAACAACCATAAGAATATTAATATAGAGCTGGAGCCTTGAAAAGACAACCTACGTATCCTGGATATAATAGAAATTACAGTCACCATGGATCCTTTGATTGGGGATAACACACTATGTTTTCCCTTATAATTGTGACATATCATATTATGTCTCTAGTTGGGGCTTACACTCTGATGTTTCCCTTTTAATCGGGGCTTCGACACCAAGGAAGAAGAATGTCATCATGTCAAGGGATTCCCTATTGATTTGGCAGGTTCATCTAGAGGGTTTCGTATAACCTTGCTAACTTATCTGGAGGACATCACAAGAGCTCACTTATACATATAGATAGTGTCATGAGAGTCAATGCAATTTTCTCATAGGGTGATACATTTCTAGGATGACAAGTCTAGAGGGTAGCGCAAATTTTGGCTGACATGTATGAGGCTTGTCATATGAATAAGGATGACTCGTCCTAAGGACATTGCATCACCCAGAAGCCATCACATACCCTAGATGACATGTCCAAAGGGTGTCTCATTATCTAGCTAGATTTCTTAAGTGTCATCACAATAGATTATTGTCACACATGGAGGTTGTCACAATATTTAATGAGACATGTCTCAGAGGCCTTCACATATCCTGGCTGACATGTCTGGAGGGTATTTTGAGACTTGGATGGTGTGACTAGAGTGCATCGCGAGAGCTAGTTTACATGTTTAGGTTGTAATACATGACATATATTACATTAGAAAACACAGTTACATGAGTCAGATGATGTATTTTAAAGACACAAAAAATACTAGGCGATGATCCTAGAGGTATTCATATGACTAATTTGTTCCACCCTGGAGAACTTTGTTGTCTACTTTGACAAGATTATAGGAATTCACATTAGATAAATAGTATGAAGAAGTGGTGTTGGGAGATCCGGGAGACATGTCCTGGTGCTGTTATGTGTCATGGATGGATCATGCTAAGTGTATGAGGGTCAGCAAGCATGTTTTTTGTTTAAATATATCACATTTAGTGTTGGTTCTAGAATTTATATTTTAAATGCATTAGATTAATTTAGTATTAGTTTATTTTAAGTCTCACATGATCTAGAAGAAATTTATGATTCTCATCACATGTCTAGCCAAAATTCCTTCGCATGATCTCTGAGAGATCACATGAAGTGCTTTATTCATGGTTTGTGATTACTCTGACTGGTCACTACTATATTACAAGACAAAAGACATGTCAGTTGTGCGATCAACTTTTCTGAGAAATTTTCTCTAGTTCGTGGGTGTGTCGATGCACCTTGATACAAAAAATCCATCAACGCCCATCCTTTTTCACATGATCAGAAGTGGTGCCTTCTTTATATTGGGGTAGGGGACTTATAGGCCTCACCATCTTAGACATTCAAAAGTTTTCATGATGTATCATGCATGAATCCAGGATGGATTTGGAGAATGGTTCTAGCGCTACACGTCATCGTGAGCTTCTGTTGTGGACCACTACTAAGGGTGTTTCATGATTTTTAGTTACTATGAGTCCCTCCTATAGTCAACTCCTTTATTTTATTATTTCCAATTAATGATTACCTTCTCAAATTACATGGGAATGCTGGAGAACTTCTATATTGTCATACTGACATGTCCATGGACCTTCATGAGATTAGAATTTCTATTGAAATTCATTAGCGATATGCTCAATGTCGTGCTTGTCACATTTCATTAGGTAATTATGGCTTGTCTAAGTGTATTTAAAAGATCAGGGTCTCTTTTCTAGGAGCATCATGAAGTCATTTTATCAACATCCCTAGTGCGTCACAATATGTTTACTAATGCAAGTGGTCTTCACCTCCCCTCATTTTATTTCCATTGTTTTATTTTACAATGGTTGGGGAGTATCACCAAATTACATGAGTAATCTCAAAGAAAAACATTATACCTCTTGATGATTCATCATGTAACCAATAAAAGTCACATGGAGATACACACTCATTTGGTGGAAAAACCCATCCATTTGTTTATAATGATCCAAAGGGGTAGTGCAAGGTCGCCTGAACATACCTTGGACTCTTTGCGAGATAAGAAAGACTAGCTAATGGGATTTCAAGAGATAATGAGAAGATGTTTCTCGGGCCTAATAGTGTATTGAGGATCTCCATTGGGGTTTCACATGTATTTTACGACTACGGGTATCTCTCATCTCCTCCCCTTTTATTTTGTTTGTTTTATTTTAAAAAGTTTTTGGGGTCTCGTGAGTCCACTTGAATATTTTTAGGGAAATTTTTCATTCCCATTACTGATGTGTCTCATGATATTTATGATCAGCAATGGCCACCATCTTTTGACAATTTCCTCCAATTTTTGAATAATTTTTGGTTGTGTTGTTAGGTGCTCATCGGTGAAAAACTATGTACCCTAGAGGAGCTTATCCGGCTATCTCTGGAGGACCCTTTGTTGTTTGAAGAAACATTGTTAAAGCATAAGAACATGTCAAGAGGGGATTTTTCGGACCTTCTGTAGACTATATGCTACACCTGATTATTTCTCATGACCCTATGATGCTCATATGATCATATGTTTCTTCACAGCTTACGCGATCTGTGAGCTTTGTCTGCCTTCTCATTCCTTTTCTATTGTGGGAAAAACAATACCCATATCCAGGTATTCCATCCTTTGTAAAATATTTTATGCTAATTTGGTAAGATTCAACAAACTTTATAATTTCTTTTATGGTAAATTAAATTTTTAATAAAAAATATGATTCACTATTCATAAAAAAAATATTATTTTTAAATATCTTAAAATTTTCATCATAAGTTATTTATAAAATTATGATTCAAAAAATGAATTTCATTTTATCAAATTAATTTTATAAAAGATCCCAAAATAATTTTGTTATTTTTTTTTCAAAAAACAAATTCAATTTTTTTTTGAGAAAATTAACATTTTTGAAGCGTATAAATACATTCCTAAAAATTAAGATATTTTTTATCAATATGGATTATTTATATAAAACTATTAAACACAATTTTTAGATGAGGTTATTCCTATTCATTCATCCATTTTTAATGGCTAGGTAATAATAATCATGTTTAAATAGTAATTTTAGTAGTATGTTGCGGTCTGTAAAAACTCAGTGTTGTGTGTAACAGAAGAGATCAATGAAATTAAAATTATTCAAAAAAAGTTCATAAAATATTGTATTGTTATATTTAATTCTTAATTGAAATTTATATTATATTTAATATGTATCAAACTTGGTGTGTTATCTTGTCATCATATTGAAATCATTTTATTTAAATTTTTTAATTTTATTTTATCACATTAATTTTAAAATGCAGTCCCGCCTCATGAAATATTATTTTTTATACTCTGGTATACATTACATTACATTCATAAGATAATCCATGGTAACCTAAATTTGGAATGACCAACCTAGTTGGTTGATCATAGTCTTGACAAGGGTATCATTGGAACGAACATAACCCTTTAAATTTTAAGAGGATTTAATTATCTCACCATCATATCTCATATATTTCCATTATATGTGTGAAAGAATCAAATGATTATGTTTTTTGATTCCATACCCTTCCTCCAAATAAATCTATTCAGAACATAATAATCTAAAACTATTTTGTAACTCACAACATTCATGACTTCCTAACTTAAAAAAAACTATATTTACACATATAAAAATGAATCCAACATATAAATTACATGAAAACCCTACATGTGAAGGATAATAATAATATCAAATTAAAAACCCCTTTACAAGTATGAATGTAGATAAAAGTATCCAACACCCACTTTTCTAGAAAGTATCTAATATCATAGTCATATGAGTGGTTTTTCCTAATATCCTCATACCCTTGGTTCTTTATTTAGGATAGGTTTAAATTCCATCATAATTACAAATCACAATACCTATAAACTAAAATATTTTATTAAATTCCAAATCATAAATAAAGAATAATCCAATGCCATGGTTTAACAAAACTAAATAAATAAGGATACCTAGCATGTAAGTCCTTCAAAAAAAGAATGAAATTTTAAAAAGCTTTTTAGCACATTAATCTAGTCATACTACCATTCAAAATATTTACAATTTATATATATAAATTATGAATGAATTTTAAAAAATAAATTAATTTTTCATGAGTTAAAAATTTATAAACAATTAATAAATTATGAGATTATAATAATTTTATAATTTAGCCATGTTTTATGGAATTTCCATAATATAAATAATTATGAAAATCTCGCATTTATTATAATATGAACTCATTAATATTAAAAATTTAAATGGGATTTAACGTGAGCATCCACCTATAAAAAAATATGTGATATTAATTAAAAATTTTATTTAATTATATAAAATTCATACTTTATATATACAATTTCCACAAAAGAATATAAAATACTTTCAAAGATTATATTTTAATATAAATATTTTATATTCATATTAATGAATAATTAATAAATCAATATAAAAATGATTTTTTCTACCTTTATTTTATAATTCATAAAATTTTCTAAATTACATCCCAAGTAAATATAATTTAAACCTATATCACACCTATGAAAATGTATTTTATGAATTATAAAATATTTACTTGGGGAGTAATTTATAAAATTTTAAACCATAAAATATATTTTCATAGGTGTGATATAGGTTTAAATTATATTAACTTGGGGATTATTTTATTTTATAAAATATTTACTTGGGGCTTACATATGCGTGCTTAAAATTAATCATAACTAAATCTTAAATAACCCATGGATAATTAGTGAGATTCTTAAAAGTTTCAAAAATATCACATAATATAAACTTAAGAGATTAAAAAATTTCAAAAATAATATTTTCCAAAATTGTAATATCATAATAAAATAGAGAGGTTGATCAAAACCTCACTTATTTGGAGATAAATGTTGGAAGGAAAATTGAAGTTAAAATAGAGAAGTTGTCACAAAACATTAAAAGAATTATTAAAAATGATAACGTGAAAATTACATTTAGAAACATTTTTTAGAGAGAAAATTTAATAATGTTTGAAAACTTTTTAATAAAAAGTTCCAAAAAAAGGATTATTTAAAATAAACAGAAAAATCATGAAAATAAATATGTTCCGGAAAATAATGGAAATAAATTCCTTGATTAATTCTTTAAGGTCATATTAAATAAAAAACCACTTTGAGGGAATATTGAGGGAATTTTATTTAATAAAAGATGTAAATTAAAATATGAGACAAATAAAGTGAAAACATATTTGAATTTCAATAATGAATACTATTTGGATAGGAAAAAGTAGGACATGGAAGGAAATTATGAATTGGTTATAATGAGAGTTTTTCTTACCAATGTTATACTTATTTTAAAATTTTTGTTCAAATAATTTGTTATATATAATAAAAATTAATTTTTCTAGAGAACATGTGGAAATAGCCTATAATACTGGGGAATGGAATGGTCAAATAAATATCAAAAACTTTATTCATGTGTTAAAGACTATGACCCAATGAATTGAAAATTACGTCAATGAACCCTCATGTTACTTGTAATGTAATAATCAAAGGAATTTCAGTGGATGATCATGAAATGGAAATTAAAATATCATATATTAAAACATAATTACATTAGTGAAATAATGGTGTTTTTAATACACCATATAAAATAAATTGTGGTTTACAATATCAAACATGTATCAAGGAGTATAAATGAGACAAATAATTCCTTACCTTTAATTCCCACCTAGTTTATCACACTCTAACCCCATTTATTATAAAAATTACCATTTTAATAACTTATTTAGAAGCCTTATTCATGTATATAACATCTTATAATTTTCATTTACATGCATTTTACTCATGTTTATTTGTTTATTATCTATTTTTAATGTCATGTGTGAATAATCTTGATCGTTTTGAACATGTTTCATAATAATCATGATGTTCTTCATTATTGGCCCACAATCCATAAATCCCATATTAATAAAGGTACTATAACTGATTCTTTAAAATATTTTATAAAATTTTAATGCGTTTAAATTATATTTTTATTTATAGTTATTATAGATAAAATTGGAAAAAGTATTTTTAAGTGATTTTTAACAAATGTGCAGTGGTAACTTAATTGAAGAGTTAAATGTTTATATTACCAAAATAGAAAAAAATCATTATTTACATATTAATATATAATATTAATTTTATAATTCCATAATTTATATAAATCTGTAGCATTTTCTATATATGTTCTTAAACCAATCCCACAGAGTATGGCACATTCTATAGATGAGCATGGATATAGAAGATATTATTCTATTAAAATAAAACTATAATAACTTATTATGAAATTAAATAGATTTCAACAATGTGTTAATCATATTTGATAATATTTATAAGAATAAGGTAAATTAAAAATAACTTTTCACTTATAAATAAATCTATTTTCATCATGGTATATTCATTTTAGGCATTTATTTTTACAATGATAGATTCTTGTAAAACACTCAAGAAATCTAAAAAAATTTAAATGTCACACATGAGAATAAAAAAATATAAATACACTAGATTATATATGTTTAGAAAATTCTTTAAGAGTTTTTCCATGAACTCAAATTAATCTATTACTGATATGTTTATATGATTTATCGAAATTTCAAATAGCAGAATGTCTCTCCATTATAAATCATCTACTAAAAATATCATGAAAAATCCAATAGGTTTTACCTCTACATAGGCATCCAGAGTGAATTCAATCCAGAATAATAATACATAAAGAATATTCCACTCAAATAATTCATTAAACCCCCTATGACATATGAAATATCGATAAAAAGAAAATCTATTAAAGAAGTGATGTAAGAAAAAGAATCCAAAATAAAATGTGCATTATTGTAATAAATGATGGAGAACATTATAAATGTGACTATGATAATGAACATAAAATCTAATGTTTTATGATAATATAATAATAAAAATAACATGGAGAAAAAAAATATTAAATCTTCATGATGATTAAAAAAGAAAAATCAATCTGAACCAATAAATTTTACTTGATTTAGTTGTGAAAAGAAGGGAAACATCAATCCATATTTTCCCTTGCAAAAAAAGGTATGAGTGCTTTAAAATATTCAATATAAAGTTATAGATAATACATAATTTCAATATAAGAATCAGGATAATAAACTCCAAAATGACTAATGGTTCATTTCAAGGTAAGTGAAGAGGTTAGTTCTCAATCTCCTTCCCATTTATCTTCTTCCCCACAGTCATCATCCTCTTATTACGATTCTTTTAAAAAAATAAAATTTATCCAAGAACTCATTCCAAAAAATTGAGAATCATTCAAAAAAACATAAGCAAGTTCTAAATTTTAAAATTAAACGTTCATATGAAAATGATATTATTTTAAAAGAATAATATGATTTGGTTTTAAAATTAAAAAAATCTTTTAGATTTTGATTTTTTTAAATATTAATTCGAAGATCTTAAAAGATATTAATAAAAATTCCCCCAACATGAAAACATATTAAAATGATCCTTGGTTCTCAATGTGTTAAAAGAAATACTAATTGTTATGGTTTTTCAAAAACCTCATTATCTTTAAAAAATAATACTATTTTAAAAGGTCATTCCTAAAATATCTTTTACAATTATTGTTGAAAATTTAATCATTTAATTTATCGATGTAAATAAAAAAATGGAAAGTACGATGAAAATAAATATATCTTTAAAATTATTTAAATTTTATTATAAAAAAGCGTTTTGTGCAAAAATAATAATTAGATAATCATAGAAAACGTAAAATTATATTACCTTTTCAATATTTTTCCTCACACATTACTAGACTCTCAAGGGTACCCAATGACAATTTATTATGATTTTTTGTAGGAATCTTTCAATGAGATTTATTTTAATATATTATAGTGAATTGTAATAATAATATGGTGTTTCACCCCTCAAAATTATTTTTATATCTTTTACCATATTGATTTCATTTTTTATTCCCCATCTAACGGAGTGCCTAGCTCTTTCATTCCCAGATAATGTTAGATACTAACCTTAGTATAAATGAGAAAAATATTATTTGATGTCTTTTATTTCTCTATTGAAATATATTTATAGAAATCATATATATCTCCCTTTTATTCATTTTTATTCTTAAAATAGGATATATTTTCTCTTTAAATATTTATATTTTTGTTTTTTTCATTTCCTTATTTCTTTTTTAATAATTTTCATTTTCATCATTTTATCTATTTTATGTATTTTGTTATCTTTTTAATATTTTATGGAATCCTTGATAATAATTCTTTTGAATTTAGTTTTATACAGTTTTTTTCAAATAGTTTCATTGAATAAACATGACAATATTTAAAGGGATGTTTATATTCAATATATTATTTATTTTTCCTTATATCCAAATTCATTTTTGAATTCCCCTTCCGTGCTATTATCTATTTTATTAATCAAAAATGTGGAGAAGTTTTATGTGTTCAAATATTATAGGTTATTTTTAATTCAAATATTGAGTTGTTTTTGAAAATTGTTTTATTGGTTTAAAAGGGAATACATGTTTAGTATCTCAAAGGGGGGTATGTTTCTTGTTTTAAGGGGTAATTTGTTAACCCTTGAAAACGATGAATATCTATTATTATTCCCTTAAATAAGATTTTTAAATATTTATTTAAATGTAACATATAATTTTATTTTAAGTGTTTGTGATCATAAAAAATGCGGATATTTTCATACCTCAATATATCTAATGGGGTTTTCATGATCATAAATACTCACTCATGTTTCTATTAATTTCATTTAATTTATTATTATATAGTATTGATGAAATATTATTATAATATTGAAATAGTCATGAAATATCATTGAATAAGTATTAATGGAATTATTTATTCCTTGGAATCAATTTGGATTAACTGTAGAAGGCTATTCATGGAATTAGAGTATAACTTGTTGAAACTACAAAAAAATGCACATCCAATGCCCATGGTTTTATGTATTTCAGATAAAAATATCTAGATATTGGACATGGTATGTGAAGCTATAGTGGATTGGTGGCATGTAAAGTCAACCCATCAAATTGATGGTGTCTATAGACTTGGTCCTCGGAATTTTGAAGTCCAAAAGACTAATAGTTTTTCACCAAGGCATGGTTAAAGTTGTACGATAGTTGAGCTACATTAAACATTTTTCAAACATCATTAAATTATGTATTCAACAAATTTATTAATCCCCGATAAATTCTATAAGTTTTTTGATAGATTTTAAGACTATAAATAGAGGAATTGTGTTCTTATATCTTAATATTAAAATATTCAATAATCATAACATTTTGATTAATGAAATTCTATACCATTCCCTAATCCCACCTCCCAGAAATCCAACCATATTATTTCATCCAAAAGGATATCCCCATTAATTCTATCCCCCTCTCTCAACATGTATCCATTTTTAAAGTGATATATTACTGAAATTTTAATGTGTTAGTACTAAGAAAATATTCTCTATTCTAGCCTCATTTTCTCAAGGTGTTTAAAACCACAAGTGAGGGATATGTGATGTAGAACCCCTACCCGGTTAGTCACCTAAATTAGGATGAGTGACACTGAACTTAGGGACACCTCTCTATATGCAAACGGATTTCAAATAGTGGAGAGGGTGAAAAAGGAGTGATAGTGGGGAGAGTATACCCTCTAGAGATGATATAGTAATGGATTATATATATATAGTTGCCGAAAAAGACCAAATCAAGACATGAAAAATCATCTAATAAGAGAAGAATAACTAAAAAAACAGTAGAATAAAATTAAAAAGATGAATATATCATATATTTCATTTGTAGAGAATAATCTAATACTTGTTATACAATACAATAACAAAATGGAGCGTCACCCATGGAAGACCATAATACATACAATAAAAAATATCATGCTGATACAAAAGGGAAAAAATAGAAACACCAACTAAAGTAGGGACTTCAAGTTTCCTTTACATCCATTCCATGCCAAATCAATAAATATTACCATGCTCGAGATCACGAACCCTTAACTGAGAAAAAAAGCATCAAATCTACACACTTCCTGAAGGGCTGATGTAGGGTGTGATAACTAGTCATTATATTCCACAAAAATGAGTTCCTAACATATATTTGTGATTAAGTTTGTGTTTAATAAAGTCAAATAAAGTCATCACATGAATTTAAATAAACAAAATCTTCCTTGGGGCTCCACAACAACGTGGAATATATCACTTGCTTCAATCAATGCTTAAATACTAAGAAGGAGAGGATATTTAATTCAGATTCCAAGGTATCCCATTATATATAACATTCCATGTGAACCCTCATCTTCCACCTGTAGTGAATTCAACCAAAAAAATGTTTCAACCAACACCTCAAGTCCAAATGATGTCACTAAGGTCCCAAAGGCACTCCCAAGAAAATTGAAGTATATTCCCTTGGACCTTTGCTCAAAATCACCCCTCGACTCGAATATATACATCCTTAGGTACACTAATACCTATACTCCAGATTTTATCACTGTCGGCTCAATATTCAATGTTATGAGAAAAAATATTCATCCCCTAGAAATTTTCTTATCTCAATGGCCTCAAGAAAGACGAGCCTCAACTCAAATCGTCCGGATCAACAATTTCATCTAATAGATCCTCACCATCCCCTTGGAATTATATGAGAATAAACTCCAACCCATTCTATAATCTGTAACTCCCATCAGGTTATACCCACATGAGTGGTCAATACCACCTCAAAATATGAGTCATACTATTTCTACATGACTTCAAATGGCGCATTGGCCAACATGAGCAAGTGGTATTCACCAAATAAAACTCAATCCACGCCATTCCAGTACCTCATGCCACTATAAACATGTCTCTAAATCTGTTTTCCACACCACACCATATTAGTCGAGCCTCTCTCATTGCATGAATATCTCGCTACCTCAATTGGACAACCATGTCTCCCAATCGGTGGTTAACAACACCCATGTACCATGGGCTATACCTATCCTGGCTATCACATTGCCTCAAACTATAAGGTGAATGCCATCTCAATCATTGGGCTAAGCCTGTCATGAACCCATGGATCTCACAAACAATTCATATATATAATTCAGTTCAATTTGAATAAAACAATTCAATATAATTAAATTTAACAACTCAAATTAAATGAAATGGAACCTAGGCCTAATCTGCCCAATGTATAGGGACCGTCACACAACTCAAACCATTTTTAGAGCTAGTTGAAAATTCCAATGGGAATCTCACATTGGTTCAATTAATTAATGAAAGAGAAAAATCAATTTAAAATGGAATCACTCAGTCAACACAAATATGTGATAAAAGTTGTACCCCTAAAACACTCAGGATAACACAAAGAAAGGTATTCACCACCTACCTCATGTTGGTTGACTATTACATGTCTGATCATAGCCTTTAACACATATTTTTTTAGATGAAATTGGTGTTCTAGATGAACACCATAAAAATGGGTTAAAAAAACTCGCATATATTTAGTGCATCGTATGGTGAGGTCAGGTAAGAATATTTGAAAGAGAAAAAAATCCTTAATGATATAGATCCAATGAAAATGACAGCTTGAAGAATAGAGTTCAGAAGTGGGAGAGGTATCAAAACCAAGAGGAGTATGAAAAGAGAGAAAACACTTTTGTTGTGCGCAAATCACCTAGGAAGGATGACAAAAAAATTGGGTTTAAATAGGGATGTTTATTTTAGAAAATTCACCCCTCTAATAGGTTGCACAATTAGCTAGCACATTTTTTAAAACCATGCATTGATCGGGCAACTCATGTTTCTTAAGATCAATACCTAAAATAGATAGACCGAATGGTTCGAAAAAACATGTGGAGACCGTGTGTACTACAATTCATAGGTACTAACCACTTGGTACTAAGCATAAGGATCAGGCATAGTTTTCCTAAACTATGTGCAAAATGTGCAACTCAACCTCTACACATAAAAAACATGGGTTTTTGGCCTCTGATAGACCGAAAACCCAACGAAACCCCCATGCAACATTCTAGGCATTAAACCACAATTAAAAACAAGGAATTTGGTCATGAAAACCTAGAATTTAGTACCAAATATGGAAAAAAATGTTGTCCACCCCCAAAACTCCAAAATATTCAAAACGGGTGGGGAATTTGACCAGCTCCAAAAACTGGGGACATTACAATCTACCCACCTTAATATAGATCATCCATGAGCTATCAAAAACAACATGAATATGGTACTGAACATACAAAAATCATTAAAATTACCATACTACCCCATTCTAAAAGACATAGTTCAACTACTTTAAGGGGATCCTGACCTTAGGAGTTACCTACTATGGTTGTATCCTAACCCAAAACATAATAAAACCTATATTCCAATGACCATCTATGGAATCAAAGTCCCCCATGATGCATCATCACTGATGCACCTCATCGTGTGCTCCTATATTATACCAAAAACCTATCAAAATCCTCAACCGCATCAATGCCTACCTCATTCCCATGTCACACATGGAACCTATGATGTCTCACATCTCAATAGATTCTCAAACAATCCTAGTGCCACACACCTCACACAAATCCCACACTATAAGGATGCCTATATTCCATTGAACCTCAAGTATCTCACATCCCCGTTGATGCCTTGATGCCAACACACCTCATGTATTCCCAGTTCAATTAACCAAACACACACACACACACACACATAATGAATTTTAGAATATTCCAACATACTAACCAGCTTCTGGTTATCCAATTCATACATATCGTTCACCTCATTCACCCAAAAAGGATATGCCCTTAAAAAGGCCCTTCCATAATGAAACAAAAGGGAACCCCGATCACACCAATGAAATGACTCTCACCATCATCATCTCACTAACATGATCTGAACCTAATATCTCTGTGGCATGTTCATGTCATGAGGCTTGACAGTTTGATTCCTGGCGTCCCTACGGTGCTTCACCAACCACCCACCACTGACCCTAATGTTGTAAATTACCATCTCTTCCTTGAAATTATAGTTTAGTTTAAATCCACCGACCATCGTCTAGTACCACTCTAGGTCTGATCTCATAAACATGAGTCTTCACCCATCCCTGATAAAAAACGATTCAAGAAGGATTATTATAGATGCACTCAAGATACCAGATAAGTCCACAACACCAAAACTACATTGTCGCCCGCTTGCTATGAGTCCAGACATGTCTTCACTTCCCACACAAGAAGCACACATTCAATGACCCACTCTAAGGTGGTCTATCCAATTTCATTTCTAGATATCCCCACTAGAACTCATTTCATACCTACTTCCTACTACCATACGTTTTTTGGCAGAAATTATCTAATTCCATCTCCCAGGTTGGGAATGATCGATACATAAAATTACACTTGACTATGAGTACATGAATCACCACCTCTATGATTGAGTCCAACCTAAATATGTTTACCTGCACCTGAATGGAATTATGTAAACCATCCTCAAAACACATCACCCGCAAGGTGTCATCACCCACCATGCCAGGTGGGAAGCGAAACAACTCGGCGAATGTCACAACATAGTCTATAATGGGAATGTCACCCATATGAAAGATCAAGAACTCTCAAGGTCTCTCTTCCCTCAACATCTCTACCAAGAAGTTCTCAAAGAACCTAGCCTCAAAGTCCTTCCAAATATGTCCCTAGTTTCTACCTTCCTAAACCTGCAATTACCACTAGTGCTTAGTGGGTCCTCTGTTCTTGTATGTCACCAGCCTCACCCTCCACCCCAGAAGAATCTCTAGCTTCTCAATGATCATCTAGATCAACTCGATCCAGTTCATAGTCTCATGTGGTCCACTCTCACCCAGAAATAGCAGTGTGTGAAACAATTAGTACACCCACATTAGATACACCATCGAAGGATCTTCTCCCAAATCCCCCCAATCAAAACCCTGTATGACATGTAATAGACTCTCTCTAAGCTTCTAATCAACACAAAACCCAATAGAGTTTAAATTAGGTGGTTTCCCCAAATACAATGGAGCCCATAACTAAGCATGTACCTATGGTTCTTGATATTCCTGACTGTCTGGGGCTTTATCCTGACCCTCAGGGGTCTCAACTAGTGTCTGCTCTTTTGAAACCATATCACCACATGTCTGTTGCTCCATTGGAGGCATCCCACCAAATACCATTACATGGTCATACATCACTGATAATATATATATAACACAAATAGGGATTTTTGTAACATGAATAATAATATCTCTACCATTACTCTCCCCCATCGCAACCATGTCAGAAGACAAACCAGCCTCATGGTCTCCTTAACCACCCATATCAGAGCCAGGTATCAAATATGCGTCAGGCCAGGCCCATCCTAACGAACCATTTCACCTTAATCTGATAACCTCATCACCCAAACTAGTGTTTTAAATCACCCCATATAATCATAAAATTATACTCCTATAATATCCAATACTATATATATATATATAAGAAATAGATCTCATCGGTTCCACTTGCCCAGATTGGTTGAGTAAGATGCCTCTAAAGAGAGGCTAAGAAGAAAAACACTAACTAGCATCATTTGTTAAAACAATTGGAAACCCAAAAACTCTTAGCACAATCCATGTCCCCATTGAAAATAACATGCATATATCACATAAACATGAATATATATAAATTATCACATGTTTGTAATAAAATGTATAAACGAGCATAACAAACAACCCAATTCCATATTGGGATAAGGGTCTGATCCTCCTACCTTGCCATACCAGGAAAAGGATTACATGTAATAACATGTAACAATGACATTTCAATTGAACCACTAATGTTTTAATTAAATAAAATATAAAATTAGAGAATAATAACTACAATTATTACCCCTGGAAACATGGAATGTCCCTCATGGTTGGAGTTGGAGACACCCAAACTTGAGATATAAGCTCAGTTCTAACAACATCACAATCTTTGGTGTACCATATAAAAAATAGAAATACAAAAAAAAAGAATTCTGTTCCATTAGTATACATCCTAACACTAATACTAAATCTTATTCAAAAATTTCTATGATACTACTTGTATAACTCAACCTGATTAGCCACCCGAACAATGATTTAGATGGATTGCCTCTACCCTTAGGTGAGCCTCCCTGTACTCTAAAGGCTACTGACTATTAGTTAGAGTGTAAAAGATTGATATTATGGAGACTATACCCTTTGGTCATGATATAATAATGGTATAGATAAATATAAATAATTGAGAAGAATGAATAACTCAAGACTAGTCAAATCATGCAATAATAGAAGCATAACTGAACAACAGTTGAAAAATAAAATGAACAAGCCTGATATTCCATATATATCATTTATAGAGAATGCATCCAATATAGGAAATAAAATGAAATAACAGAAAGGAGGGTCTCCCATGGGTGACTATAGTAAATATAAAATGTATCATGATGATATAAAAGAGAAAAAAATAGAAACTCTAGTTGATGGAGGAACCTCAAGGCCCCATTACATTCATCCTATCCAAACTCAATCACAAGGATCCTGCACTGTAGCTCAAAACCTTCCTTAAATGAAAAAGTATGAAATCTACACATGTCCCGAAGGGCCCATGTGGTGTGTGAGAACGAGTCATAGTAGACCATATCCAACATGTTCCTCTCATACATTTGTGATTAAGTAGGTTTAAAATAATGACAAAGAAAGTAAACACATGCATTTAAATAAACACAATCATCCCTGATGCTCAATAGCCCCCAAGAAGATATCCCATGATTAAACCAACTAAAGAGTACTGAAAAAGAGAGGATCCTTAGCAAATAATCTAAGGAATCATTATATAAAAATTAGTCTAGGTGAACCACCAGGTTCCACCTCCAGTGAAGTCACACGACACCATTTTCCAACTGACACCTCATGTCTAGATTATGTCACTGGCATCCCTAAGGCATGTCCAAGAAAATATAAACTTATTCTCTTAGACCCCTTCACAAAAGAAATCGTCAGCTTAAAGAATAATATCCCGAGGTATAGATATTCCCGTCCTCAAAATAATATCAATGTCGGCCCAATAGTTGACATATATAGAAATTTTGATATCCTTCCCCCCAAAATAGTCATGGCCTAATGACCTCATGTACGGAGTGCCTCAACCCCAACCGACCACATCAGTGCTGTCATCTAAAAGCTCCTCACCATACCCATGGATTTCTACATCATGAACCTCTAAAAAATTCACTAAGCCGTAACTATCGGAGGCCTCCACCAACATGAGTGGTAAATACCACCACAACATCTGAGTCATCATATGTGCACACGACTCCAAATGGTGCATCAACCAACACGAGTGAGAGACAATCATAAAATGGAACCTACACAACACCATTCCGAAACCTCATTCCCCTAAAACCATGTCACTTATTCTGAAGGCCACACCATCCCATATAATATCAGCCTTGCATGTTACCTGATGGCCTCACAACCTCAATCTGATGGCCAAGTCGCCTAACCAGTGGTTAAAACCACCCATGTTCATCGGGCCAAGCCCGTCCTAACTATTACATCACCTCAAACCAAATGGAAAATTCCATATCAATCCTTAGGATGAGCCCATCATGATCCCATGGATCTCACAAGAAATTCATATATTTAATTCAATTTAGTTTAATTAATCAAATTCAGTATGCACTAAAAACCTTATGTTTCCTGATAATTTTTTGGAATCTAGAAGTGGTTTATATGACCACTGTATAACACATGATGCATTCTAAAAGCACCCTATATTTTCAAGCTATGAATTATTTAATGACTTTTATTTGTGTGGTGATTTTTTATTTCATGGTCTTTCTTTTAGAAGTTGTTTAAATTGTTGATAAATATTTTGTGTTGGTTATTTGTTTTTATATTAATTTTCTATATTTATTATTTAGATAATTAATTTATTATTTATTTACTATTATTAATCATCAATTTACTATTATTTATTATTATTTATGATTATTTATTATTTACTTATTATTTATTAATTATTTTTATTTACTTATTATTTATTTATTATTACTTATTATTTATCTGACCATGTCTGCATATTCCATGCATTCCAAGCATAAATCTAAAAAATATATGTGTTGGAAGAGATTTGAACCCATTCCCTTTTGGATATACTGTAAAGACTTTACCACCCTAGCCATCTTTTCATCTAGTGAGTAAAAAGTATGTAATATATGCATACATATACGATTATAAAATGATATTAAATAATAACAAATATTGAATATATATAATGAATATATTATGAAGAAGTAATGAAAAATAAAAAATTAATAAATAATAGATAATAGAAAAATAATAAATAGATTAAAAAATATTATTAAATAAGTAATATATATTCTATAAAAATATAATAACTAAAAATTAAATAAAAATAAAAATAATTAATAATAAATCATAATAAATGACAATAAAGAATAAATGATATTGAATAATAAATGACAATAAATAATAAATAATAAATAATAATAAGAAATAAATAAAAAAATAGCTATTAAATAACTAATACATAAACAATAAATAATACATAAGAAATAATAAATAATAAATAAATATCAAATGAATACTAAATAAATAATAAATAATAAATAATAAATTATTAATAAGGAATAAATAAATTATAAATAAATATAAAATAAATAATAAATACAAAATAAATAAATAAAAAAATATGTAAATAAAGAATTAAATAAAAAATAAATATTTATTTGTTAAGTAAGTAAAAAATAAATAGTTAATAAATAATAATGAAAAATTAATAATAATTAATAATAAATGATAATAAATATAAAATAAATAATAATAAATAATTTAATAATAAATAAATAAATTGTAACTAAATTAAAAATAATAAATAAATAAATAATAAATAATAATATTAATAAATAATAAATAAGTATTAGATAATCATTTAACAGTAAATTAATAATAAAAATAATTCATTAAATAATAAATCGATTATAAATAAATAATAAATATTAAAATATCAAATAATAAATAATAAATAATAATATAATAATATAATAATATAATTAAGTAATAAATTGATGTAAATATCTATAAATATATAAAAATATTAGAAAATTTACATATATAAATATAAACACACATTTATGTTACATAAATATATATAAACATAGTCAGATATATAATTGTATATTAATATATATATATATATATATATAAACACAAGTAAATATTAATATATCTATATATACATATCTACAAATACATGATATAAAAATATATAAAATTAAATATTTACAAATTTTTGAAAATGTATATAAATATACACAAATAATTACAAATGTACGTATCTTTTTACATATACTATAATATTCGCATAAATTTATATTTTTTATTGACACACACATGTTTATATATAAAAATTACCTACATAAGTATATATATAAAAATTTATTAATTTTTATATTGTAAATAAAATTGATAATTATTTATTTTAAATAAAATTAATAAAAAAGATTTATTTCCATTTGGTTTATATGTTTTAAAATGAATTTTTATGTAATAATGTATTTATACAAGTGATTTATTATAAGTAAATATTATTAAATAAGCATATATTTTATTATAAATAAAACAAAATTGTTAAAAATAAAAAAATTGCAAAACCACAATATCAATATGAATGTAATCCACGAGAATCAATTCATTCCCCAATGAAAAAAATGGAATAACACCCCCTTATACGAGTTTGAAAAACAATTGAAATTTAAATAATTGAGGTACCCCAACAAAACTATCAGTTTTGGAGACCATTAGGGCCTATTTTGACCTCTAAAAAATAGTGTTTGGGGTTCTCCCAGTCAACACATTGTAGATGTCACCAAAAGATTTGATATGATATGTGGTAGAGCTCAAACGGACACCTGAATCAAATGTAATGACCATTTATGTTCACATTCGATTTCCTAAATTTCTTGAAACTATAATAAATTTTATTCCTTTGATTAGAAATAAATTTAAATGTAATGTGGTTTTAATTCATTTCTAATGATTCAATTTGACTGGTTGAAGAGATAAAATTTACTCCCAGATCAAAAGTTATGGTCAATTGATGCCGAAGTCTGATATTCAATTTTATTGAACAATTGTTTTAAAATTCAAATTATTATTGAGTAATAATTATAAATATTCATTAATCTTAAAATTTTATTTAATTAAAACTATAAATAAAAAACTATATAAGATAATAAATAAATAAATAATCATAAGTAAATATATTTATATTTTTAATTTTTTTTCATCAATTTAGTGGTAGTTTTATAAAACCATAACTATTTTTTAGAGGTTTTTTAAAAAACGACCTTAAAAAAATTTTACAAAAAATTTATAAAAGTTTTAAAAAAAATAATTATCAATAGTTTTAAAAACCGCCACTAAAAACCCATCGTTAATTTTTTTGGGGAAAACATTTAGCAAAAATTTCAAAACCACCACTAAATGCAAAATTTTATGTAGTGATAATTATTTATAATAACTCCATTTAAGAAAAATAAAAACCTAACATAATCTTACCTCCGTTTAAGGCCCATCACACAACTCAACCCATTTATAGAGATCAATGAGAATTCCCATAGTCATACCACATTGGTTCGATTAATTAACTAAAGATTACCATCAATTTAAGATGGCCTTTATCAGTAAAAAAATGATGCGCTAAAAGTTCATCCCCAAAACACTCGTGAAAACAAAAAATAATGGTATGCACCACCTAACACGTACAGGTAGATTCCCACTTGTTCGATCATAGCCTCTAACATGGACTAAATTTGAATAAACTACATTTTATATGAACATCCTTAAAATAGTAGAATACCAGTGACATGGATTTAGAGAAAAATATGGTAAAGGGAAGTATGAAAAAAATCAAGGGGATGAAAAGCCTTACTGAGATAGATCCAATACAATTGATATCTCAAAGAACAGAGTTAGGATGAGGGGTAGGTATCAAAAATGAGGGGAGCAGGAAAAGGGTGAGCTCCCCTTTACTATGAACAACCCACAAAGGAAGGAGTAAGGGAAAATAGTTTTAATGAGGGAAAGACATTTTAGTAAATTCACACTTTAAATTTTCCTCATGGTTAGCGCACATGGGTTGGAAAACTATGAAACAAACATGTGGCTAATGCTACATAAGATCTGGACATGACATGGTAAGAATTCATTGATAGGCTACACTATATGGAGACCATGCATGATATATTGCATAGACGCTTTCCATTTGGAACTAAGCAAGCGGCTTGGCCATGTTTTCCCAATCCATGTGAAAACTGTGTAGAAGACCTCTACCAAAAAATAAAGAGGTCGTACACGGACATGGAAATCCTCATGCACAATTTACCAAACCATTCTGATCACAAAAGGAGGGAACACGATTCCCCCAAGGAGGCCAGAAAGTTTAGCCAATCCATGCGCCTTATCCTAAACAGATAGAAAACATGGGTTTTCAGTCTCTGACGGACCTAAAACCCATCAAAAACCCCATGAATATTTTCAAGACTTAAACTATAACTCAAAAATTCATTGGGTCAAGGAAAACTAAGAATTTGGTATTGAATATTAAGAAATAAGTTCATCGAAACAAAAAACTCCAAAAAAAATTAAAAAATGTGAGGAATTTGACTCACTCTAAAAACATCATATTTTACAAGTTCTCGCAACTAGAAATGTGTAGAATGAAGTTTCTTTTCAAAACTATTATGTGGAAATGGATTTTGGTTCTTGGGGATCCATAAAAAATAATTGAAAAGGGACATGGTTCTTGTGTTTCCATTAAAACCAAGGTATAGTCTTAATAAGATATATCTCACTAATTGAAGGGTGGAGGCATACGGTCATATTGTCTACTATTTCCAAACTCCTTATCTATGGTATTTATATTGTACTTATTTTTATGCATTATATATATAAGTCCCCACCCTTAAAAAAATTACATAATATTATGATCATTCAATAATTTTACATTAATTCAAATTGAGGATCATTTTAGGTTTAGAGTATTAGAGAATTAGTCCATAACTATTACATTGCATCTCAAATATTACAATGTAAACGCTCATACTCTATCCAATTTTTCACATAAACAAAAATCATTAAATAAAAAAAGAATTCTTTTCATAATAAAAATATACTTTAATCCATATTTTATCTTACCCTTCCTTATACCCTATGAAAAATAATTTCAAAAAAATGGGATGAGCCTAAAAATCTTAGTAAGGGTTATACAGTAAGGAAAAAAATAGTACATGAATACATACAAATCAACGAAATAATAAATTTCATTAATAAAACATAACATACTTAATATACCCCATGAGATCATAATATTTATGAATAACTCATAGAATTCATAAATCACAATGGTAACTTGTGGAATCCATAACATACTTACATTGTAGCGTTCACAGCTACATCAGGAGTAACCCAAATGGTTAGGTTTGGGATAACCCTCACAGTATTTTTCTGAAATATATTAAGAGAAATATTATCATTTATCTCCATAACATTATCCAATTAATTTGAAAGATATCACATTCTCACCCACCTTCGGTTTATCCTGGAACCATTCGTATACCTAAGTAATTCCCAAGAACCATACCATAATCACAACATATAAACAATCATAAATGAAAAATAACATTTCCACATTGAAAATCGTAAGACATCATATTAAATATTTATATAATCAATACATTTTCAAAAACCATTTTATATACAGGAATACCTAAAAACAAAAGATGATTTTTACTTGTTTTTAAAACATTATAGCTTGTAGAGGAAGACAAATATCAAATAATTCTCGCAATGGCAGAAAGGGCATTATCACAACAAACCATAAAAAGAAATATTCCTTTGGAAATTTAGTAAAATTATTCGAAAAAAATATTCCTTTTAATATTTTTTAAATTAAACAAAAAAGGAGTATAATTATACACCGTATAAAATATGGTCTTGTATATACCAGAATAAACCTAATTGAAAGGAGATTGAGAAGAAGTCACTTACCTTGAGTCTGAATTTTCTCGTTCCTTCTTTATACTCTGGAATAATAAACATAGGTTAATTTATAATTCATATAGAACCTTTTCCTAATTTATTATTCATTTTATATTTCTTATAATCATGTTATAAAAATCACATAATTATTTAAGTTCATATCGGTAGGTTTTTCCATATTCGGAACTTGAGTTGAAAAAGAACTTGTTTGATGTAAATTGTCCATATTTTCAAAATTCCATCATATTAAAAATATTATTCATGATTTATATATCATATATATCCATTATATATGTATTTACATTTTCCTTAATTTTTGGAGATAATAAATGAAATTCATCATTCAAAGAGATAGTAGGTCGTATGTACGTATGAATGCTACTTTCATTTCTTTGTCATATTAAAAAAAATAAAATGATATAAATGTATATTATAATACTACTATTATATTTTTTCATATATGTCTCATATTTTTAATAAAACCATACTTTATAAAATCCATTTATAGAATTAACAAGTCATATCACTTTGAGGGGATGGTAGTCCACACTTCCTCAAATGAAATTATCATTTTTACACATCATGGAAAGAATAAAGGTATATTTTAAATAAAAATTACCAAATAATTAAGACAATATTAATATAATATATATACTATATAAATATAATTCCATAATAATGTCCACCATGAGTTGTTGTAGGGGAAAATTGAACAATCATCATTTTGTGAGGTAGTAGTCTGCCGTACACAGAAACAGTATGTTGGTATCCATTAGTTGGAGTCATGTGTATGTGTAGTTCGAATCCTTCTCATAAAAAAATCCTAGTATATTGGGATTAAAAATTATATTATTAAATATATGAATATGTAGATAATAGAGAGTGTAGAATTAAAATAAAGAAAAGGAACATGAGAGAAGACATTACCTCTAAATTGAGTAACTTCTTTTGATTTGGGCCAAAAGGCTTTCCTAAATTGCCTAATGTGCAAGTTAAGGATTCTAACAGAAAAAGAGGGAGTTTTGGAGCTTATTTGAGCTGATTTTATATGATAAAAGGGTCTTGATTGGTGTGAGTAAGTGGGTATAGGTGGTGGCATTTTATAAGAGGGAGGAGGGGGACTTTAGGAAAGTCTTGAAATATAAATTTATTATAAATTAAATTTCAATTAAAAATGGTCCAAAACTCATTTAATTCGAAGATAAGATGATTTTGGATCAAATATCCATTATAATATAAATTTTAGAGATGTTTATAATATTTATTTATCCTTATCATTTTGGTTTAACCCTTATTTTACGCTTTTTAATCATCCAATTATATCATGATATTTACACATTGTGGGTTAATGTAATTACCATATCATGTCAAACGACCCAAAAAGAGTCATTAATGACATATTTGGACTTATATTAACCATTATGGATGAATATTAGATTTTTATAAATTTAATATCATATAATAAAATATTTTATATTTTAAGTTCTGAATTATGTCAATTTTGGACACTATTCATAGTTGAATTTTTTACAAATTCATAACAACTTGATTTATTCCAAAAAAATACATGTAATACATCCTAACAAGCCATCTTCACCTATAGAATTCGTTTATTACATAAATTATTTAAAATAATATTTATTTTAATATTTATAATATCATTTATTTGAATCCTATATTAATGAAGTAATCACAACATCATCATTGTGTCATAATTAAATTTATTTATTTGAAGTCTAAAAATAAAAAATAAAAAATAACGATATATTAAATATTTTTATATTCTAAATTATTATTTATAGTCGAATATATCACTTATATAACTCTGTATAAAAATATTATTAGTAATAAGGAACATGTTTTTGTGTTTTTTCTCTTTACTTTAAAATAACTGTTATAACATGTCATTACCATGCCCAAGTGGATCCAAAATTACAAAATATTAGCCTATGTATTCTAATGGTCTGAAATATCTTAGCCAAAATTATTATGAAATTTTTTAGGAAATTTTCATACTATTAAAATATTATTTTCACCATTATTTACCAGATTTACTCTTTAACCATGTTAAAAAATAATAATTACTGAAGTTAATATTCATAATTTCAATATATAAAAAGTACCTATTTTCACAATTTAAACCTTATAATTCCAAATATGGAATCCATTTTTACAAATTAAATACATATAAGTGGCATCAATAAATTGAAAATTAATTCCCATTGTCAAAACCTAAAACCATGTTTTTAAGAAGAAAAACTATCAAAAGATTAACATGTGTTCATATCCAATTTCAATGTGAAATTACTTACAGTGAATAATATTGGATTAAAATATATAACCATAATACAATTAAACTTTAAAACCAATTAATAGGACAATATAACTATATAAATAAATTAGATGAAAATGTAGTTTTGATTTAAAATTAAATATTTTTCACTAATCATTAAAATATGCATTTCATCAGAAAAATATCAAAATTTCAAACAAGGTAATTTTTTTATGTCTTGATTATAAATATGTAGTTTATTTTGTCAAATATAACTTATAAAAGTGAAAAAATAGATTTAAAAATTGTTCACCATCAAAAGGTGGTAAAACATCCTTTTAAAAATATTACAGTATTTTATGCTTAAAATTGGGTTCATTCTCATTTTAATCCTTTAAATTATATTGGATAAATGTAAAACCAATTAAAAAACATGTATAATCATATAATAAATATTTCTATTTATTCCAACTAATACAACTTCTAGGCGTTAACTACCATATAATATAATAATAATATTATATTATTTTTTGATGTAACTCAAAGTTGTTTGCAACATAATATTTCAAGGAAACTCATTGTTTTGTGTTGATTAAGCTATCAAAAAATAATCCCATTTAATGTAAAAATAATATATTATTCATGAATATTAATAGAAATTATAGGGTATTAATCTATAAATAACTCGGATCCTACATCATTCCCCGTTTTGGAAATTGCATCCCCGTAATATTATTTACTTATCAAATAAGTAGAGGTATTTATTCCTCATAGAATTTTCAGATTCTGATGTTTCCTCTTCAACCATATGGTTTTTCCACAAAACCATTACCTAAATAATCACATTACTCTACAATAGTTACTCTCAATAGTCAAAAATTTGTTATGGTTGTTCCTTTTAGGAAAGATTCCCTTCCACCTAAACTACCTCTGGACTCAAAACATTAAATGGATTTAGAATATACTTTCTCAACATTGAACCATGAAAAATGTTTTGTACCTATGATAAAGTTATAGGTAAACCTACCCTATAAGAAGCAAATACATGTTTCTCTAGGATTTTATAGGGTCCAATGAACCGTGGACTCAGATTTGCTTTCTTACCAAAACACATCACACTTTTCCATATAGAAACATTGAGAAAGACATGATCACCCACATCGAAAGAAATATCCTTCCTCTGATTATCCACAAAACTTTTCTACCTTCTCTATGCTGTTATCATGTGCTTCTGAGTCAAATGAACTTTTTCTACCATTTCTTCTACCAATTGTAGTCCCATTAACTTCCTCTCACTTACGTCATCACAAAAATATAGAGTTCGATTCCTCTTCCCATATAATTATTCATATGGTTTCATTAGTATACTAGAATGGAAAATATTATTACAAGAAAACTAAACCAATGAAATATGTTGGTCCCAAAATTTATATTTATCCATTGAATAAGAATGTAACATATCTTCCGATGTCTAAATTTTTCATTCTTACATGCCCATCTGATTGAGGATGAAAAGTTGTACTGAAATTTAATTCAGTTCCCGATGACTTTTGAAGGCCTTTCCAAAAGTTATAAGTGATCCTGGGATCATGATCAGATGTAATAGAGTGATTAAATCCATATAACCAAATAATATATTTAATATATAGTCGATAATGTTGATCTAGAGATAGAGTATATTGAATACAAAAAAATGAGATGATTTAGAAAATCTATCAATAAAAACCCATACCGCATTATTACCTTGAGTACCCTTCAGTAATCTCACTATGAAATCCATGGACACAATTTCCCATTTCCACTATAGCACTAAAAAAGGCTAAAGCATCCCTTTCAGTAACTACCACTCTACTTTAACCTATTGGAAAATCAACCATCTTAGGGTAAAGTTAGTTATGTCTCTTTTCATTCCATTCCACCAGTAATACTCTCGAAGATCTTTGTATATCTTACTAATTCAAGGGTAAACTAAAAACAGGGAACTATGAGATTCACATAATAACTCTTTATTCAATTGTGAATCAAAAGGCACACATATTCTCTTTCATAACCTCAAAACATAGTATTTTTCAATGTTACAGAAATGTATCATACCATTATGAACCAATTCTATATTTTTCTGCAACTAACTAGCTTCTTTCTGCGCTTGATTAATTCTTTTGGAATGAATATATAATTTAAATTTTTTTGATCAGTATATATTTCACATTATACACCATACAGATGATGCATCCACATTTTTAAATCAGAAAAATACATCAGATATTTTCAAATCATGTGTAGGGTAATTTAACTCATGAGTTTTAAACTAACATGAAGCATACAAAATTACTAGATCATTATATATTAGGAAACAACCAAGTCCTCTAAAAAAATCATCACTATAGATAACAAATTCAACATTTCAATAAGGCAGTACCAAAACTGGAGCATTCACCAATCTTGTTTTCAATTCCTGAAAACATTCATTAGATTCTTTTTTCTAGATGAAATTAACACTTTTTGAAGTTAACTTAGTTAGTGGTCTAGATAATACTGAAAAGTTTTCAAAAACAACTCTCGTAATAACTTTATAAGCCAAGAAAACTACGAATATCTATTATATTTTTGGGTTTTATCCATTATTTACCAAATTTTGGTTTAGTAGGATCAATAGTTTTTCCATCTTTAGAAATAATGTGACCAAGGAATGATATTTTTTGTAACCAAAACTCACACTTCCTGAATTTACAAAAATTTTTATTTCCTCTTAAGGTATATAAGATAACCATTAAATGAATTTCATTCTCCTCATAAATTTTACAATATACCAAAATATCATCAAAAAATACATCCGTAAACATATCCACCAACTCACAAAAAATTATATTCAAAAGATCCATGAATACAGAAGGTACATTTTTTAACCCAAAAGGCATAACTACAAAATAATAATGGCCACATCTAGTACTAAATGTGGTCATCATAATGTATACTTTACATTCAATTTATGGTACCCCGACCTCTAGTCAATCTTCAAAAAATAATGATCTCTATAGAGCTGATCAAAAAATCATCAATATGAGGCAAATGATACATGTTCTTAATAGTGATGTTACTCAATGATCTATAATAAATTAAAAGTCTCATTGAACTGTCTTTATTTTTAACAAATAATACTTGGGAACCCCATGGTGATGTGCCTGGTCAAATGAATCTTTCATCTAATAACTCTGGAAATTTCTCCTTTAACTCTAAAAGTTCAATTTGATTAATTCAATAAGGGGGTTTGAAATTGGATTAGCATTGGGAACCAGGTTAACATTAAATTAAAATTCTCTATCATGTATTATACAAGGGTACTCATTAGAGAAAACATCAAGTTACTCATTTAGATCTGACACATCCTTAATCTGAACATTTACTTTTTTTTCAACAATATGTTCAATATAACATTCATTTCCATAATTTACTAGTTTCTTTGATTTATGATATGTTATCAAAAGTAAGGGTTTATTATTTTACACAACATGTAATTCATTCTAAAAATAAATCTCTTTTTCTCTACAGTCAATCATAGCATGATAAAAAAAAGAAAATCTATACCCCAAATTACATCAAACTCTACTAAAGGAAAAAAATAAGGTTGGTAGGTAAATTCATTCCATAGACAAGGAAAATAAGATTCTTATAATTTTTTTGACTCAACATTTTCCTCAGTGTTTTTACCACAAGTTCAGGATTCATATCTTGATATACAATTCCCAATTTTCTAGAAAATTTCATAGAAATTAAAGAATGTGTAGACCTGAAATCAAACAACACATTACAATAATATGAATAAACAAACAATATACCAGATACTACTTCATTGGATGACCCAACATCTTTTGAGGTAGTTTCAAAGTATTTCACCACCCCTTTCTGCTTGTAGTCCAACTTTTTCCCATCATTTGTGTTCTTTTTCAAACACTCATTTTCATAATGACCCCTCTCATTGAAATTATAACATTTTAATAACTATAAATCATAATTTTTCATAACATTACCTTGATCCTTTTCAATGAAATTACATGCCTTATGTTCTATATTACCACATTAGAAGCACTTACTCAAATTCAAAAGCCATTCCCCAGTGTGATTTTTAACACAATATTGACAAACTTTAAACATATGTTTTTTACCATCAAACAGTTTTGAATAACTCTTTCCTTTCCTTTTCAACCTTGTCCTCTTATTCTTTTTTTTTCAAAGAACACTTGATCATCAGAAAATGCCATTTCCACCTTCTCCGCATAACGATCATGTTTTTCATAACATTTGAACTCATAATAAGTTAATACCTTTCAATACTTCGGATTTAATACTGAGTAAAAATGAATTATTTTATTATTAATATCCCTTATAAAATTTGTATCATACCTTTCCAATTGAGTGATTTTGTCTTCATAAGTAGCCATGGAGTCATCCTACTTCCTCAATTCAAACAATTTTTTTCCATCATAAGTCGAACCACCTTAGGAAAATATTTCTGAAGGAACATACCTTTGAATGAATCCCAATAATGTGGATCAATCTACTCAATATCTTTAATATTTTTAACCATAGGAAATCACTAATCTACTTCACCTTAAAAATGGTAAAAAAGAAGACTAATATTTTGATGTTCTAAACACACCATGACATTTAAAATCCTTTCGAGTGCTTTAATACACCCTTTAGCTTGAACAAGGTCAAATGATCCTCTGAATGATGGTGGATGTTTCCTAATGAATTTCTCTACTACTGGCATGTTCCTATATAGTTGATATGGATAATCTCATGCATAGATACCACCACTATTTATAGTCTGAGTCAACTATTATATCACAACAATAAACAATTTAGTTCTAGTTCTGACCATTTTTGGTTGCTGATTTGGTAGGTTGTTTTCCTATTGATTTCATCCAATAATAGCTACCCTATTTCCTCTATGGAAAACCATTCTGAACACAGAAATATCATAGCTGAAGAAACATGGTAATCATAAAATGATATATCATTTCAATCTTACCATAAAGAAAATATAATTTTTGTATATTAATTCAACAACATCCTAACTCCTAAAGCAATCTAAACCTACCTATGATACCAATTATAAGTCCACATCCTTAAAACAATACTTATTCTTAAGATCACTCAATAATTTGACTTTAATTCACATTGATGATATTTTTAGGTTTATAACATTAGATAATTTGGCCATAACTATTACATTACATATCAAATATTACAATGTAGAATCTTCTACTCTATCCAATTATCACAAATATAAAACTCTTTAATAATACACTTCCTTATACCCTATGAAAAAACATTAAAAAAATGGGATGAGAATAAAAAGATCTTTAACGGTTATAATGTAAGGGAAGAAAAAATTTGTTCATGAATAAATACAAATAAAAGAAATCACACTTTTCACCTATAAAACATAATCTCTTTAATTTAACTCATGAAATCAAAAGATTTACGAATAACTCATTGAATTCATGGTTATGTTTGTAATACCCATTATTGTATATTTCTTAAATCTATTAGGAGAAACATTAATTTTTAACTCTATCATGTTACCTAATTAATTGGAGAGATATCACAGGTTCACCTACCCTCAGTTTACCACAGAACCACCCGTATACATATGCAATGCCCAAGAACAATAACATAATCAAATCATATGAACATGCATAAAGGAAAGTAATCATTTCCACGTTGAAAATCATAAGACATCATATCAAGATATTGATATAATAAATCCATTTTAAAATCCATTTTCAATACCAAAATACCAAAAAAGGAATATTATATTTACTTTTTTTTTGAAAAACAACACTGCTTGTAGAGGAAGAGAAATATCAAATAATGCTCATCGTGGTCGAATGTTCATTGTCACAGCCTACATTAAAAAGAAACATCCTTTTTTTCATTTAGTAAAACTTTTTGTAAAAAATATTTCTTTTGAAAACTTTTGAATTAAATAAAAATAAAAAGGGTATAATTATACACTATATAAAAGAAGGTCGTGTATAAACCAAAACATGCTTCAATGAAAGGAGATTGAGAAATAGTCCCTAAATTTGAATCTGACTTGTCTCGTTCATTATTTATATTACTAAATAATAAAAATATGTTAATTTATTCTTTATTCATAACCTTTTTCATGTTTATTATTTATTATTTATTACTTATGATCATGTTATAAAAATTACATAATTATTTATGTTCATATTGGTCGGCTTGTCGATATTCGGTACTTGAGTCGAAAATGAACTTGTTTTATGTAAATTTTCCATGTGATAAAAAGTCCATCATCTCCAGAATAATATTAATGATTTAAATATCATATATATCTATTATATATGAATTTATAATTTCCATAATATTTGGATATAAGAAATTAAATGCATTGTTCAAAGATACGGTAGGTTGTACGTACACATGGACACTACTTTCATTGATTTTTCATATAAAAAGATTAATTATAATATTATATAAATGTATATTATAGTACTAATATTATATTTATGTCATGTATGCCTCATAGGATTAATAAAACCATCCTTTATAAGTTCCATGTATAGCATTAACGTGTAATATCACATTGAGGGGCGGTAGTCCACACTTCCTCAAATGAAATTCTCATATTTACACATCATGGTGAACATAAAGGTATGCTATAAATAAAAATTACAAAAGAATAAAGAAAATATAAATATAATATATATCATATATAAATAAAATTCCATCATAATAGACACCATGAGAGGTGGTAGGTGAATGTTGAACAATCATAACATCGTGAGGCAGTATTTTTCCATACAGAGAAACACTATGTTCATATCCATTAGATGGGGGTGTGTGTAAGTTTAGTTCAAATAATTATTATAAAAAAATCATTGTATATTGAGTATAATAGTGATTTTATGTAATATATTATTAATAAGAGCATAGGGAGTGGGGATTTAAAATAATATAAAGGAACTTGAGAGAAGATGTTACCTCTAATTCAGGTAACTTCTTTTGATTTGAGCCAAATGAATTTCTTGAATTGCCTTCTCACAGAGCTAAGGCTTATATGAGGAAATAAGGGATGTTTGGAGTTAATTTGAGTAGAATTTGGATGATCCAAGGAGATTTATAGGTATGAGTAAGTGGGTAGAGGTGGTTTCCTTTTATAAGAGGGAGGATAAGCACTTTATGGACGTCTTGAAATATTAATTTATTATAAATTAAATTTTTGTTAAAAAGGGACCAAAACTCATTTAATTATAGTATAAAATGATTTTGTGTAAAATATACATCATAAAAAAAATTAGAAAAGTTCATAATATTTTCTATTCCTTACATTTATTGTTGAACCCTTATGTTACCCTTTTTAATCTTACGGTGATATCTTGTTATTCACACATTGTGGGTTAATTAAATTACCATATCATGTCACACGACAAAAAAAGTCATTTTTATCATATTTGGACTTATATTAACCATTTCTAAGAATATTATTTTTTATATATTTAATATCATTTAATAAACTATTTTATATTTTAAGATAAGAATTATGCCAATTATGGACACTATTCATACTTGAATTTTTTAAAAATTCATAACAATTTTATTCCTTAAAAAAAACTTAAATAAATCATAATATGTTATATTCACATATAATTTTTTTATGACATTAATTATATAAAATAATATTTATTTTAATATTTATAATATCCTTTATTTTAATCCTTTATTAATGATGCAATCACTACATCATCATTACTTAATAATAAAATTTATTTTTTATGTATAAATATTATTAATCAAATATTATGATGTAGGAGATAGTTTTATATTTCTAATGAATATTTATAATGGTATAGATCACTTATATAACCCCATAATAAAATTGTTTTAGATAGAAGATACTTGTGTATGTTTTTCCTATTTACATTAAATTAATTATTATAACATGTCATTATCAATTCCAAGTGGCTCCTAAATGTCAAATGATTGGCCTAAGGATGTTCATGGTTGGAAATATCCCATCCAAAATGATTAGGACACGTTTCATTATAGTTTTATATGATTAAAATATTATTTTTACTCTTATTTACCCAATTTACCTTTTAGCCATGGTAAATAAAAATAATTAATGAAGATACAATTCATGATATCCAAAAATAAAAAGTAACTATTTATATAATTTGGAACATCTAATTAAAATTATAGAATCCATTTTTTCAAATTCAAAACATAGAAGTTTCTTTAATAAATTTAAAATTAATTCATGTTGTAAAACCCGAAAACGTGTTTTTAAGAAGTAAAAACTATCAAAGATTGACATTTATTTATGTACAACTTCAATGTAAAATTAAATTCAATGACCAATATTGGAATAAATAATAATAAAATAATCTGATTAAACATAAAAAACAATTAAACTAAAATCTAACTATATAAATAAATTAGAAGAAAAGGCAATTTTTTATTAAAATTCAGTACTTCTACTATTCATTAAAATATGAATTTCATCAGAAAAATATTAGAATTTCTACAACGGTTAATTTTGATTGTCTCACATCAAAATAAAAAGTTTAGTAAGGCACATATAACATATAAAAGAAAAAAAAACTAGACTAAAAAAGGGTTCCTCATCAAAAGGCAGTAAACCAACCTTTTAAAAATATTAGATTATTTTATGCTTAAAATTAGAGTCATTCTCATTTTAGGCCTCTAAATTTTATTGGGTAAAAGAAATTAAAATAAAAAACATGTATAATTATATTTTAGATAGTTCTATTCATTCTCAATAATATAACAACTACATGTTAACTACCATTTTAAATAATAATAATCATTTATTATTTTTTGATATAACTCAAAGTTGTGTGAAACGTATGATTTCAAAGAAACCCAAATGCTGTGTGTTGAGTACACTGTTAAGAAAAGCATCCCCTTTAATGTAAAAATAATATCTTATTCATAAATAAGAATATAAATAAAAACATTATTATTTAATAAATACCCGGGATCCTCCATCTTTCCCCCCTTTGTTAAATTGCGTCCCAACAATTTTATTTACTTATCAAATAAGTGGGGATATTTATCCCTTATAGAATTTTAAAATTCCCATGTGTCCTCTTAAACCATATGGTTTTTCTATAAAACCATTATCTAAATAATAACCTTATTCCACATCACTTTCTCTCTACAGTAAATAATCTATACTAGCTATTGTTTATAAGAAATAATATCTTCCAACTAAACTATATCTGGACTCAAAACATGAGATGGGTCAGGAATATATTTTCTCAACATTGATACTTGAAAAACATTGTATTCCTGGGATAAAATTTAAGGTTATTCCACCATTTAGGAAATTGATCCAACATTATATAGGTTTTCATATGGTCCAATGAACCACAGACTCAGCCTTCCCTTCTTACAAAAACAGATCACACTTTCCCACAGAGAGAGTTTGAGAAATACATGATCTCCTACCGTTAAATAATTATCATTCCTTCGGTTATCCTCATATCTTTTCTACTTTCTCTCAGCTATTAACATGTGTGATTTTGAATCAATGAAAAATTTTCAACCATCTCTTCTACCAATTTTGGTCCCATCAAACATCCTCTCACCTACTTCATCCCAAAAAGTTGGTGTTCAACACCTCTATCCATATAATGCTTCATATGGTGCCATCTATATACTGGAATGAAAAATATTATTGTAACAAAACTCAACCAATGAAATATGTTGGTCCCAACATCCCTGATAATATATTGAACAAACATATAGCATATCTTCCAATATTTGAATTGTTTATTCTGACAACCCTTCTGATTGAGGATTAAAAGATGTACTAAAATTTAATATAGTTCCAATTTACTTATGAAGGCCTTTAACAAAGTTAAAAGTGTACCTGGGATCATGATAAGATACAATGGAGAGAGGAACTCCACATAACATGACAATATATTTAATATACATAGGAGAAATTTGATCTAGAGACAGAGTATCATGAATAGGAAGAAAATGAGATTATTTAGTAAATTGATCAACAATAACCCAGATTGCATTGCTACATAGAGAAGTATTTGGTAAAATCACTATAAAATCCATGGACACATTTTCCCATTTACTCTCTGGCACTAGAAAAGGCTGAAGCATCCCTTTTGGTAACTACTGCTCTGCTTTAAACTATTGAAAAATCAAACATCTCAGGGAAATGTTGGCAATATCTCTTTTCATTCCATCCCACCAGTAATACTCCTGAAGATCTCTATACATAATAGTACTTCCAGAATGAACTAATGATGGATAACTCTGATTTTCACATAATAACTCTTTCTTCCGCTATGAATCACAAGGCACATATAATCTCATTCGAAACCACAAAACATAGTATTTATCAATGTTAAATTCAGGTAACATACCATTGTGAAAAAATTATATATTTTTATGCAAATCACTGTATTTTATGTACATTCTTAATTCATTATGAGTGAATATATACATAAAACTTTTGTTATCAGTATATATTTGAAACTTAACACCATATAGATAATACCTCCATTTTTTAAAAATAACAAACAACAACAGCTAATTCAGAATCATGAGTAGGGAAATTTAACTCTTGATTTTTAAATTGATGTGATGTATAAGAAATTACTTGATCATTATACATTAGGAAACAACCAATTTCTTTCAACGAAGCAACACTTTATATAAAAATCTCACCATTTTTGAATGGTAGAACCAAAACTGGAGCATTAACCAATCTTTTTTTCAATTCATGAAAACAGTCTTCACATTCTTTTGTCTAGATAAACATAACTTTTTTTTTGAGTTAACATAGTCAGTGGTCTAGAAAACCATGGAAAATATTCAATAATTCTCTGGTTATATCCTAATAAACCAAGAAAATTATGAATCTCTATTATATTTGAGGGTCCTGGTGATTCTTCAATGACTATTGTTTTAGCAATATCAATAGTTATGCCATATTTAGAAAAAATGTGACCATGGAATGAAATTTTTTATAACCAAAACTCACACATTATAAATTTCCTAAACAGGTTTTTTTCATTTAAGTTCTACAACACAACCCTTAAATGACTTTCATGGTCCAATTTATTTTTATAATATAGCAAAATATCATCAATAAGAACAACCACCAACATATCCAATAGATCACAAAAAAATATAATCATAAGATCCATTAATATAGCTGGTGCATTGGTTAGCCCAAAAGTCATAAATAAAAATTCATAATGGCCATATCTAGTGTGAAATGCAGTATTTGGAATGACTTATTTCATTACATTTATTTTATTGTACCTCGAACTCAATTCAATCTTTGAAAAATACCGAGTCCCCTGTAGTGGATCAAACAAATCATTGATGAGGAAAAGGATACTTGTTATTAACAGTGATATTATTCATATCTCTATAATCAATGAAAAGAATAATTGATTTTTTTTATTTTTAACAAATAATATTAGAGAACCCCATGGTGATATGTTAGGTATAATGAAACATTCATCTAATTACACCTGCAACTATATCTTTAATATAAAAATTTCAATTGGATCCATTCGATAAGGGGTGTTGGAATTGGATTAGCATTAGGAATCAATTCAATAGTAAATTCAACTGCTAAATCAGGTATTTTATAAGGAAAATCATCACAAAGAAAATCATGATACTAATTTTCCACTGAATCATCAATAATCTGAAGAGTTCCTTTGTTTTCAACAATATGTTCAAGATAACATTCATTTCCATATTTTTTTTTGTTTTTCATCTTCTTGATATGTATTAAAATTAAGGGTTAAATCTTGTACAAAACACGAAGTTATTTCTAAAAAGAAACCTTTTTATCCTTGTAGTAAATAATATTATAATAAATAGAAATCCAATCCATACCCAAAATAACATCAAACTCTAGTAGAAGAAAAAACAATATTGTTTGCAGGTAGATTCTTTCCATTGAAATGGATATAAAGGTTCTTATAATTTCCTTATATCTTAACATTCCCCCTAGGTGTTTTTACCAAAATTTCAAGAATCATATCTTGAGATAGAATTCCCAATTTAATTGAAAATTTCTCAGAAATGAAATAATGTGTAGAACCAGAATCAAACAACACATTGGAATAATCCAAATAAAAAAGAAATATACCTGATATTACTTTATTTGATGTCCCAAAATCTACTGAGATAGTGGCAAAGGATTTCACCACCACTTTCTTCTTATAGTCTAGATGCTTCCCACCATTTGAGTTCTTTGTTTGACAAACATTTTCATAATGACTCATCTTGTTGCACATAAAAAAATTTATTGACTGTAAATCATCTTTTGTCTTACCACTACCCAGATGTTTTTCAGTGAAATTATGAGCCATTTGTACCATTTTACCACATGGAAATCGCTTTCCCAAAATCAAAAGGAATTTCTCAATGTGATTTTAACCAAAATTTTTAGAAACTCTAAATATAAGTGTCTTACCATCATACTTTTTTTATGAACTATTCCCTTTAATTTTCCACCTCGACCTCTTATTTTGTTGTTTTCCAAATCATACCTGATCATAAGAAAAAAAATTTCCACCTTCTCCACACATCTATAATGTTTTTCATAACTTTTAAACTCACAAAAAGCTAATGAATTTCGATACATTGGCTTTAATATTGAGTAAAAAATGAATAATTTTACTATCAAGATATCTTATAAAATTTGGGGTATACATTTCTTATCAAGTGAATTTTTCTATATAAGTAGCTACTAAGTCATCTTCCTTCCCCAATTTCTTGAATTGTTTTTTTCCATCCAAAGTCGATCCACCTTAGGAAAATATTTCTCAAGGAACATACCTTTGAATGAATTCCAATAAATAGCATCAATCTCCTCAGTATACTTGGTATTTTTAACCATTGACCACCACTGATCGGCTTCACCTTTATAACACTAAATTGCATGAATAACCTTTTGATGTTCTGAATAAAAAATGACATTGAAAATCTTTTTGAGTGATTTAATCCACCTTTCAACTATCACAGGCTCATATGATCATTTAAATGATGGAGGATATAGCATAATGAAATACTCCTCTACTGAAATGTTCCTTTATGGTATATCTTGCTAATTTCGTGCATAGATACCACCATCATTTATATCTTGATTCAATTGTTCCATCATTACAAGAAATTGTTCAGTTCCAATTCTGGTCATTTCTGGTTACTGATTTGGTAGGGTGTATTCCCCTTGATGTCATCCCATCATAGCTACCTTTTTCCACCTGTGTAAAACCATTCTAGGAACAGACATATCCTAGATGAAGAAACATGGTAATCTTCAAATTCTATATAATTTCAATATTACCATAATGTAAAAATAATTTATTGATATTCTTTTAACAATATCCTAACTCTTAGATTTATCTAATCTAATATTTGATAACAACTATAAGGCCCCAAAATTAAAACATTTCATCATCTTGAGATCAGTCAATATTTTGACTTTAATTCACATTGATGATCTTTTCATGTTTATATTTTTAGAGAATTATGCCATAACTGTTACATTAAATCTAAAATATTACAATGTAGACACTTCGAATCTATCTAAATTTTCACAGAAATAAAACTCCATAAATAAAACAAGAATTCTATTTTTGATAAACATATAGTTTAATTTTAATTTTCTCTTCCCCTTTATTATAACCTGTGAAAAAAAAACTTCAAAAAAATCATGGGACAAGAATAAAAAACTCAGTAAGTGTTATAAAATAATGAAAGAAAACATTTTTCCATGAATGCATAAAAATCAATGAAATCATACTTTACACTCATAAAACATAATTTCTTTAATAAAACACATGAAATCATAATATTTATGAATAACTCATAGAAGTCATAAATCATAAAATTAAATTGTGGCATCCATAACCTATATAAATTGTAGCTTTCCAAGCTACATAGGGAGTAACAATCATGGTTACCTTTGGAATACCCATAACAGTTTATACCCTAAATCTCTTAAGATAAATCTTTACGTTTACCTCCACCACATTACCTAATGCATTGGAGAGCGATCACGGGATCACTCGACCTCAATTCATCACAAAACCACTCGTATACATAAGATATTCCCGTGAACCATAATATAATCATACCATATGAACAAGCATAAAGGAAAAATAAAATTTTCAGATTGAAAATAATTAGGCATCATATCAAGATATTGATAAAATAAATCTACTCTCAAAACCATTTTCAATACCAAAATACCTAGAAGGAAATATGGTATTTACTTTTCTTTTTAAAAACATTATGGCTAGTAGTGGAAACCAAATATCCAATAATACTCATGTTGGTGGAAAGGTCATTCTCGCTGTGTACGTTAACAAGAAACAATCATTTTATCTTTAGTAAAACAATTCATAAAAAATGATTCATTTTAAAAAGTATTGAATTAAATTAAAATAAAACTGGAAAATTATACACAGTATAAAAGAAGGTCGTGTATAATCTAAAATATTCCTAAATAAATAGAGATTGAGACAATGTCCCTTACCTTGAGTCCGACATGGCTTGCTCATTATTTATATTCATGAATAATCAAAATAGGTCAATTTATAGTTTATTCATACCCATTTTCATGTTTATTATTAATTTTATTTTACTTATCATCATGTTATAATGATTACATTATTATTTACGTTCATATCGGTTGGTTTCTCAAATATTCATTACATGAGTTGAAAATGATCTTGTTTGATGTAAGTTATCCATGTGGTCAAAAGTCCATCATCTTCAGAAAATTATTCATGATTTAAATACAATATATATTTAGTATATATGTATTTATTATTTCCATGATATCTTGAGATAAAAATGGAAATGCACAGTTCATGGAGACGATAAGTCGTACATACGCAAGAATGTTATTTTCATTCCATTTACATATTAAAATAATAATAATCAAACGATATAAGTGTAAATTAAAAGAATAGTATTATATTTAAGGCATGTATGTCTCATAGGTTTTATAAAACCATCCTTTCTACATTCCATTTATAGCATGAATGAGTCATATCACTTGGAGGGGGCAGTAGTCAGGACTTTCTTAAATAAAATTATCGTATTTCCACATCATGGAAAGCATAAATATGACAACCCTACTCTATATTAATAAATGAAACCTGATTTATTACTTAAAATATTCACTGGATACAACATATAAAAAAAGAGGTCTCGTGTCTTTGGGGATAAGGAACATTACATAATAGCTTAGAACATAAACCACACTACATCTTTATTAAAAACATCCTTTACATGACAACTAAAATCACTTGTACTTAGCATTACATGGGATAACCCGAGGACATGTATAAGAAAAGGGTGAGCTATAAAGACCATTAAAGGAATAAACATGAAATAACATGAGGAATACAATACATGTTAGACAATAGGAATATCAATGGTGCACAAGAGAAACATGAACATAAAGGCATTATAAAGTATGATAATCATAACATGGAAATGTGGCAACAACACTTAACATAGAATTACCATGAGCCAAGGATCGTTGCACATTGAGCATGTGTAAACCCTCATGGAACCTGATGAATGAGTAAAACCTCATTTAACATGAATTAGCATGAGTCAACACTCATCGCACATGACACATCATGATACTATACTTTACCCAATGCATTGGAGCTCTATCAGGGCGCACCCTTCTTAAACATTTCATTTCATGCATAAGTGTGCCACATGGATCATATAACATTGAATCAATCAACGTCATAAGTTAATCCAAAAATTAGGTAATGTGGAATAAATACATGAATGTACCATTAAATATGTATATGTTCATAAAGTTGAATACCCTTTATAGAGATATGGGAATGGTATTCACTACACAATTATCTTGGAATGGAAAAATGCAGTGCAATTTTAGCAGCATAACGGCGTGACATAAAGATTAATGAAAATGGTTGATGAGAGAGAAAGGGTATCTAATCATATGTAAATTAATTGGATAGTAAGGGGTCATATAGATACATGTCCCAACAAACGTAGTGGAATTTAGATGCATAATACAAATGAATTACTTGGATGTAAAAGAGGAGCTAGAAATCCCTCAACGAATTTTGGCATGGTAACAGGTGTAATGGGAGGCATTAATGAGAGAGAAAGGGGACCCAAATCTTCCTAAAATAAAGAGTGCAGTATGTGGGAGGTGAGAAATTATATCCCAACATTTTTAATCGAAAACAAAAGGGCATAACAGCATAAAGAAAATGGGACAAAATGAGAAAAGAAGAAATCCCTTACCTGGAAGTGTGATCCCAAAGGTTTGAGAGAGGCTTGAGAGAGGATTCTTGGTATCTTGGGGAACCTTGGGTGGATTATATAGAGAGGAGGTCATGGGTTGGTCGAACTCCAAAGGCTTTGAGTGAAGAGGAAGTCGGATCTTGGGAGGGTTTATATAGGAAAGGATAGAGAAATTATTTATTATTTAGGTTTAGGACACCTCACATTAAACTAATCAAAACCCAAAACCAGACCATGGTTTTTGCACATGGTTTTTTCCAAAGGGGAGTGGAATAAAATATTTTATAAGTACAATGGAAGAACCTATTGAAATAATAGGGTTGCTTATTTGTAGGTGGGTCACACTCTCAAAGAAAACAATTTAAAAAGACAAATTGTTTTATAAGCCTTGAAGGGTCCTCTAATTCTTTGTAAAATAAATAAAAAAACCCAAAATCACATTATTTTAATCATAAAAATGATATTTGGTCGAAAAAAATGTTTAAATTATATAATTACATCAGAATTGGGTCATTATGATGTCATAAAACACATTATATATTTAAACTGTATTTATTTTTTACCCAAAAATTCAACTGTCTCGTAAAATTATGAAAAATTCACCGATGTATAATTTTTATGTCATAACTATAAAAAAATATTCAATTTTTGTAAATAATTTTATAAATATTTGAATTTTTACTTTAAAAATAAAAACTGATATTTACCTAAAATTCATGGGTTTTGACCAAAACAGATTCGAAACATTAATAAAAATTACAATTGAATTCATAAAATTATATGATCATTAATATTTAATAAAAATTAATTTTAAAATAATAATTTTTATTAAAATATTATTTAAATTAAAAATCCATTAATTCATTTAAATAGATATCTTAGTTGAATATTGACTAAAAATACTATTTGTACTTTAAAAAATATTTACAAAGATACAATAATAAAATGAATGCACATTTTTTATACCAAAATAATGTACATATTCATAGTGATAGGTTCTCATTACATAAACCCTTATAACACTTGCATAAGACTAAAGGGTATGGTGGGCCATGGTTCCAGACCCTTGGGGTGGCTCAAACAACATCTCTCAGGTGATCATCTGTATTAACTTCCACTTCTCTCGTAGTTGGTTCTGCTCAAGCATAACATGTTCAATCTCAGATTGGGATTGGTCAAGAGTGAAGCCCAATGATTCCTCCTCCTTTTTGAGCTCCGACAAATGGGCTTCGTATAGGGCATGTCTACTTGATGTGGGCATCACTTCCTTTGTCTGAGTAAATTGGACTTGTTAAAGCCCTATATTTATAATAATCATGTGATCACTGTTCAATGGATTTATTAGTAATGGACCCAATTAATAATTATATTTTAAAATATAGAAACATAATACCAATGAAGTTGACATTTTATATAACCATAATAAGACATTTAATTAGATCAATATGAATTTCCATTAATGAAAGTTTGGGTCTTTACAATATTTCCCCACATAAGAAATTGCACCCTCGAAATTTCCTTTTCCCTCACTAAAACAGATGTGGGTAACTCTACTTCATCATTTCCTCTGATTCCCACGCAACTTCTTCAAACTTGTGGATTCACCACAACAACTTGACGAGGGGCATTGTCTTATTTCGTAAAACTTTTTCTCTACAATCTAAGACCTTCACAGGAAGCTCCTCATAAGAAAGATCATCCTCTAGCTGTACTAACTTTAAAGAGAGTACATGTGAAGGGTCTGGTATGTACTTCCATAAGAGGGATACATGAAATACATGTTGTGCTTTGTCCATGGTATGTGGAAGTTCAAGTTGATAGGCCATGACCCCAACACAATCTAGAATCTCGAAGGGGCCGATGTACCTAGGACGTATCTTCCGTTTCTTTCCAAACCTCATGACCTTCTTCCATGGAGATATGCATAGAAATACCATGTCTCCAATTTTAAATTCATCTTATTGTTGATGGTTATATTCATAACTCTTCTATCAACTTTGGGCTGCCATGATATGCTGTTGAATTATGTTCATCTTCTCAACCATTTCTTAGACCGTTTTTGGTCCTAGCAGCATATGCACATCGACTTCATCCCAACATGCTAGTCTTTTGCACCTCTTCCCATACAAGGATTCATTAGGTACCATTCACATTCTCAATTGGAAACCGTTATTGTAGGTGAATTCAACCAGTAGAATATGTTGGTCCCACCCTCCTTCGAAGTCCATAGAACATGATCTTAACATATCCTCTAGTATCTAAATAGTTCGCTCAGATTTGCCATCGGTTTGAGGATGATAGGACATACAAATGTTTAGTTTATTATCTAGAGCATGTTGAAGACTCTTCCAAAACATAGAGGTGAATCATTGATATCGATCAGATACAATAGATAGTGGTACTCCATGTAGCCTTACCAGTTCCATGATATATATATATATATATATATATATATATATATATATTTGTACCAGTAGATCCAATGAGAAATCCTCCCAAATTTCTATAATGTGTGCATAATTTGTAAGATGATCTACAACTACCCATATTTCATTGTTGCCTTTTGATGTATTCAGATGTCTGGTGACAAAGTCCATGGTGATGTTCTCCTATTTCCATACTGGTATGGGAAATGGTTGCATCATCCCCTTAGACTTTACCTCTCTGCCTTTACTTTCTGACACACCAGGCACATTGATGTAAACTCAGCAATCTCCTTCTTCATATTATCCCAACAACAATTCTCTTGGAGATATCGATACATATTTGTGTTTCTTGGGTGAATAATGAAATTTGATCTATGGGAATCATCCAAAATTTCCTTCTTCAGCTCTGGACTTGATGAAAAATATAGTCTTTTCCCAAATCACACAATTCATTCTTCATTAACATTAAACTACGACGATTTCCATTTTCTAATAGCTTCCACCTTCTTCTAAATTCCCACATCATCCTTTTGAGAATCCTTTAACCATTCCAAAAGATATGGTTGATCAATCATTTGTGAAACGATTGATGATGTTCCCTTATTTATGATTCCCATTTTCATATTCATCAAGTCTAATAATATTGGATCCTTCTCAATTCTTATTAATGATAGAATTTCTGGGTCCTTTGTACTTAGAACATCCACCGCCATGTTCACTTTCCCAAAATGGTAATGGATTGAGTATTTATAGTCTTTGATCAGCTCTAACCATCTTCGTTGGCGCATGTTCTACTCTTTCTGTGTGAATATATACTTAAGGATTCTGTGGTCCACATATATTTCACACTTCTCCTAAAAGAGATAATTCCACCAAATTTTTAAAGTGGAGATCACCACATACAATTCCAGATCATGTTTTGGATAATTCTTCTCATGAACATTCAATTTACTTGAAGCATAGGAAATGAGTTTTTCATTTTGCATCAACACACAGCCCATACCCTTCTTCGAAGCATCAGTGAATACCACAAAAGTTATCCACTTGTCGATAAAGTGAGCACTGGTGCTATGATAAGACTCATTTTTAACTCCTTGAATATTTCTTCTCATTCATCACTCCAAGAAAACATTACTCCCTTTGGAGTTATCATGGTAAGAGGGTTGGAAAATCGTGAGAAATTTCTGACAAATCGTCGATAATATCCCGCTAATCCTAAGAATCCATGGATATCTATTACCTATGTTGGCCTCATCTATCCCTTGATTGTATCTATTATGAAGGGATCCATAGATATCCCATTACTTGTGATGATATGGCCCATGAATGAGACTTCCTTCAACTAGAACTCACACTTTTTGTACTTTTTATAGAGCTACTCCTTCCAAAAGGTATCCAGTACAACTCTTAGATTCTCCTCATGATCCTCCTTTGTTTTAGAGTATATTAGAATATAATCTATAAAGACTACCAAAAATTTTCCTAGGTAATCCCTAAAGACTCTATTAATCAGGTAAATGAAGATTTATGGATCATTAGTGAGTTCGAAAGGCATTACTATGAATTCATAGTGCCCATATCTTGTACAAAAAGAAGTTTTAGTGATATCTTCCTTCTATACCCTTACATGATAATATCCTGATCACAAATATTCCATGGAGAATTATTGTGCTCCATGCAGCTGATTGAGAAATTCATCAATTCGTGGGAGACTATACTTGTTCTTTATCATGATTTTGTTATGCTTATAATAATTTATGCAAAACCGCATTGACTCATCCTTCTTCTTGACAAAGAGGACTGGTGCACCCAATGGTGAAGATCTTGGGCGTATAAAAGCATTATCCAGATTATCCTGTAGTTGTTTATTCACCTCCTCAAGCTCCAAAAAACCATTATATTTGGAGTCTTGGAAATTGGAAACACCCCATGAATAAGATCGATTGATAATTCAACATCTCTTCTACGATGAAGTCCAGGAAATTCCTCGGGAAACACTTCAATGAATTCCCTCACAATAGGAATGTCTTCAAGGATAGTTTCCTCCTTATACTTAATCATCTAAGCCAGATATGCATGCTCATAGGGAAGTAATATCTATGCTTGAGATGATGGATCTAAAAAAGATTCATCTTTCTCCTTACACTTGTATAGAATTGGGGGTCAATTCTCCTCATGGAGAGTGATTTCCGTCTCACATAAATTTATATTGGCTCTATATAAGGAAAGCCAATCCTTGCCAATAATTGTATCAAATTCCACTAGAGGGAGTATGATGAGGTCCTCCAAGAAATTCAATCCATATATTATGATAGGGGAAGAGTTATATTCATGGGACGAAATGATTTCCCCATATGTCATAATCTCCAACATATTTACATCCATGATTTGTGGTGGTGTTGGGATTGTTCTACTAAAATTTTAGGATATAAAAGAATGCGTAGAACCTAAATCAAAAATCATGTTCACTATTCTTGAATGAATAACTAACATACTTGTAAACACATCATTTTCAGGGTTCACATCGGTAGTAGTGATGGAAAAATCTCTCCCCTACTGCCTTGGAAGTTGTTGGTTGCCTTAAAAAACCCTTGGATTAGTGAACTAATTTGCAAGATGCCATGGTTAATTTTATTTGTAATAATGAACAACACATTGAGGTTCGAACAAAGTATTCCTATCCTCTATTGCAGCCTCAATTTTTTCTTGTTGATAGTTAACAACTATGTGCTCTTCTCTTCCGAACCTAAATCATTTCCTTGTCCCCTTCAGGAAATTTACGAGGTGCTTCTTTATGCACCTTTGGAAAGTGGGGTTCTGGATCTTCTTAGAACCCCTAGATTTATCCATCGGACTGCCAACATTGAAGTCTACCATATTCTTCTTATCCCCATGATACTCCTAAGATTCTCTGATCTCTATTTCATCCTTGAGGTCAAATAGGACAATCATCTCATAGTTGTTGAAGTCACGGATCACCAGCGCTTTCCGTAGGCTAGGTTTAAGCCCCCCAAAGAAGCGGCCAACCTTTTATTTGAGGGTAACCACAAAGCAGAAAGTGTATCAAGAAATTCTTGTGATGTTTTTCTCGTACGCTCCAACAAATTTGTCGTCTTTTTCTCATAATGTCAAAGAAGTACTTTTCCATCTTAAGTCAGAGGGTGCGGAGAAAATATTTATCGAAAACAAATTTTTTGAAATCCATCCTTTCCAATGCCTTGATCTCCACCTTGGGCTTCATATTTTTGATCAACGTCCCTCATTGATCATATTTACCATCTATAGGATAAGTAGCCAGGAGAACCTTATATTGTTCAGAACATTGACGTATGAAAAAGATATTTGCAATGGAGTTGATCCATTGTTTTGTGATTGAGAGATCAGATGATCCATTAAAAGTGAGAGGACTTTGTCTCATTAAAGTCTCAATAGAGACTTGTTCTTTCTAGGGGGGTTGAACATTCATTTTGACCCTTGTTTCTATTCAAATCTTGAGTTAACTGAGAGATAAGTATGAAAAAGGTCACTATTCCCATTCTCATTGGATTGGGCATCTCATTAGCACAATCATCACATTGATATTCACATCAGTTATTAGCCCATGTCCTCCTATTACCAGCCATTGGAAGGAATAAAATTAATGTTATGGGTAACACATAAAGGGTAATTGAAGGAAAAAACTGAAGACTTATGAATAACTTTTATTTCCTTAACTTATGAATCCAAAGGCTTCAATATATTCTATTCATGATCTACTTTATAACATATATTCTTAGAGGCATTTTCTTAATTCCATTAATAAGGGTTCATACTAATCATGTGAATTTATGAAAGAATATCCCCCGGGAGTGTCTTAAACAAGATTTCACCAAGGCCCATTGTTGTTCATCAGTTCCCATTTGAGTCTAGCTCAAAGTGGTGTTTTCAGGTTTTACCCCTAGGATACACTTGTGCTAGAGCAGCCTATACCTGCTCATATCCAAACAGAGATGTATTTTCATGATAAATAACATACCCAGTACTCAGCAATACTTAGGGATGTTTTTATTATACTTATTATTACCTATAATTCTACACTATGGGTTTCTAATCCTCATCCCAAAAATAACTAAACCTCTCCTCTGAACCAACTATGACAACCCAGCTATTTATTACACACTTAAAACTGATTTATTACATAAAATCATTACTTGATACAACATAGAAGGTCAAGAGGTCTAGTGTCATTTGTGATTAAGAACATTACATAACATCTGTTAATATAAAACAAACAATATCTTTATTGAAAAATTCCTTTACATGACCACTTCATTCCCTCGTACTTAGAATTCCATGGGATAACCAGAGGACATGCATAAGAAAAGGGTGAGCTATAATGAATAGTAAGGGAATAAACATGGAATAACATGTAGAATAATATATATTTTATAAAATAGGAATATCAATGGATCATAAGGGAAACATGAAACTAAAGGCATGACAAATCATGATAATCATAACATGGAAATGCGGTGACAACACTTAACATAGAATAATCATGAGCCAAGGCTCATTTCACATGGAACATGAGTAAAATCCTATTGATCATGAATCATGAGTAAAACATAATTTCATATGAATTAGTATGAATCAAACCTCATTTAAGATGATTTATCATGATACTATACTTTGCCCAATGCATTGAAGTGCTATTAAGGAACACCCTTCTTAAACATTTCATTTCATGCATAAATGTTCCAAATGGATCATATAACATGGAATCAATAAACATAATAAGATATTCCACAATTAAGTAATTTGTAATAAATACATTAAAGTACCAGTAAATATATATATATATATATGTATGTATAAAGGTGAATTCCCGTGATAGATACATGGGTATGGTATTCACTACATAGTAATCTTGGCTTGCAAAAACACTGTGCAATTTCGGCAGCATAACATCGTGACATAAGGATTCATGAAAACTGTTGATGAGAGAGAAAAGGGTGTCTCATTATATGTACATGAAATGTATAGTAAGGGGGTCATATAGACACATGTCCAAACAAAGGTAATTGAATTTAGATGCGTGATACCAAATAATTACTTGGATGTAAAAGGGGAGAGAGAAATCTATAAAGGAATTTCGGCATGGTAATGGGTGTACATGGGAGGCATTAATGAGAGAGAAATGGGTCTCCCATCATCCAAACATAAAAAGGGCAGTATTGGGTAGGTTAAAAATCATACCCCAACATTTGTAATTGAAAACAAAAGGTCATAACAACTTAAAGAAAATTGGTCAAAAATGAGAAAGGAAGAAATCCCTTACTTGGAAGTGTGATCCCAAAAGCTTGGTAGAGGCTTGAGAGAGGCTTCTTGGGTGCTTGTGGAACCTTGATATAATTATAGAGAGAGGAGGTCAGGGGTTGGATGAGCTCTAAAGGCCTTGAGTGAAGAAGAAGTGTGATATTGGGTTTGTTTATATAGGGAAGGAGTGAGAATTCTATATTATTTAGGTTTGGAACACCTCACATTAAACTAGTCAAAACCACCAAGAATCACATGGTTTTGACCATGCTTTTGGAAAAAGTGGAGTGGAAAAAGTATTTTATAAGTCCAATGGCCAAAATTCTTAAAATAATATGGTTTCTTATGTGGAGGAGAGTCACACACTAAAAGAAAACAATTTAAAAAGACAAAATGTTTTATAAGTCTTGAAGGGTCCATTAATGCTTTGTAAAATAAATCATACAAACCAAAAATCACGTAATTTTAATTTTATAACATATATTTGACGAACAAAATGTTTATATTATTTTATTACATCACTATTGGGTCATTATGAGGTCATAAAACACATTATATATTTAAACAGTATTTAATTTTTACCCAAAAATTCGACTATCTCAGAAAATTATGAAAAATTCACCATTCGATAATTTTGACATTATAATTAATAAAATAATACTAATTTGGAAAAAGTAATTTTATAAATAAGTTAATTTTTACTTTTAAAATAAAAACTGACATTTACCAAAAATTCATGGGTTTTGGCAAAAACTGCATTCAAACCTTAATAAAAATTACAATTACATTTATAAATATATATGAACATTTCTATTTAATAAAAAGTAACTTAATAATAATAATATTTTATTAAAATATTATTTAATTTAAAAATCAATTAATTAAAAAAAATAGATTTCTTTGTTAAATATTAACTAAAAAATACTATTTGTGCTTTAAAAACTATTTACAAAGTCACAATAATAAAAAGAATGCACATTATTTATAAAAAAAATAATCTACATAGTCATAACGCTAGGGTATCTTTAAATAACCCCTTATAACACCCTTATAATATAGAAGGGTAATGTGTGTGATGGTGACAGACTCTTGGGGTGGCTCAGATAACATCGCTGGGGTAGTTATCTCTATTAACTTCCACTTCCCTCATAGTCGGTTCCACTAAAGTTTAACTTGTTCAAGCTCAGCTTGGGATTGGTCAAGAGTGAAGCCTATTGATGCCACCTCCTTTCCGAGCTCCAAAAAATGCACTTTGTATGGGGTAAGTCTACCAGAAGATGCCATCACATCCTTTGTCTGAGTGAATTGGATTTGTTAAAGCCCAATATTTATTCTAATAATGTGATCACTGTTCAATGGATATATTAGTAATGGTAACAATACATAATGATATTTTAAAATCTAGAAGCATAAAACCAATTATGTTCACATTTTATATAACCATAATAAGACATTTAATTAGATTATGTGGAATTTACATTAATGAAGGTTTTGGTCGTTACAATCTTCCCCCCTTAAATAATTTCACCCTAGAAATTTCCTTTTCTCACATGAAAACAGATGTGGCTAACTCTACTTCATCATTTCCTCCGATTTCCACATCTCTTCTTCGAACATGTGGTTTCGCCACAACACCTTGATGAGGGGCATTGTCTTATTTCATAGAACTTTTTCTCTACGATCTAATATCTTCGCTGGTTTCTCCTCGTAAGAAAGATCATCGTCTAGATATACTACCTCTGAAGAGAGTACATGTGAAGGGTTTGGTATGTAATTACTTAAGAGGGAAACATGAAATACATCTTGTACTTTGGTCATGGTAGGTGGAAGTGCTAATCAATAGGCCACAACCCCAACACGATCAAGAATCCCAAAGGGGCTGATGTACCTAGGACTTAACTTCCCTTTCTTTCCAGATCTCATGAACTTCTTCCCTAGAGATATATATATAAATACCATGTCTAAACCTTTAAACTCAAGGTCTCATCAACAGTTATTTCCACAACTCTTCTGCCAACTCTAGGATGCCTTGATATAATGCTAAATAGTTTTCACCATCTCCACTATTTCATCGACAATTTTTGGTCCTAGAAGCTTACACTCACAGACTTCATCCCAACATGTCGGTGTTCTGCACCTTTTCCCATACAGGGCTTCGTAAGGTGCCATTCGGATGCTCGAGTGGAAACTGTTATTGTAGGAGAATTCAACCAGTGGAAGATGATGGTCCCACCATCATTTGAAGTACATAGAACATGATCTTAACATATCCTACAATGTCAGAATAGTTCGCTCAGATTGCCCATCAGTTTGAGGATGATAGGCCACGCTAAAGTTCAGTTTAGTATCTAGAGCATATTGAATAATCTTCCAAAACATAGAGGTGAATCTTGGATCTCGATCGGATACAATAGATAGTGGTACTCCATGTAGACTTTCCACATCCCTAATATATATATGTGCCATTTGATCCAATAAGAAATCCTCCTGAATTGTAATAAAGTGTGCAGACTTTGTAAGACAATCTACAACAACCCAGATTTCATTTTTGCCTTTGGATGTCATCAAAAGTCTGGTGACAAAGCCCATGATGACATTCTCCCATTTCTATGTTGTCATGGGAAATGGTTGCATCATCCCCTTAGACTTCTTCCTCTCTGCCTTCACTTGCTGACACACCAGGAACATTAATGTATACTTAGCAATATCCTTCTTCATATTATCTCACAAATAATGCTCTTGGATATTTCTATACATCTTTGTGTTTCCTGGGTAAATAATGAAATTTGATTGTAGTGCATCATCCAAATTTATTTCTTTCGCTATGGTCTTTATTGAACACATAGTATTTCCCCAAATCTCATAATTATTTCTTCATTAACATTGAACACCGATCAGTCCATATGAATGCCTCATCCTTCCTGGTCAAAGCTATTAGAGGAGTCACAACTCGAGTGTAATCGGCTATGAACCTCCTGTAGTAGCCAGCGAGACCAAGGAATCTTCACACCTCTGACACTATCTTTGGGGCTTCCCCAGACAAGACTACCTCTATATTTTATGGATCCACAACTAATACCTATTGGGACACAACATTCCCCATGAAACATACTTCTTGAGCGCAAAACTCACACTTCAACAACTTCATAAAAATATGATGTTAACGAAGAACTCCAAAAATAGTGTATATATGATCTGCATGATCCTCCTCAGATGTGTAGTACACAAGTATGTCATCAATGAAAATGACCACGAACATGTCCAAGAACTCACAAAACATGGTGTTCATCAATTCGATGAACACAACTGGAGAATTTGTTATGCTGAATGGAATTTCAACGAACTCATAATCCCCATGACGACAACAGAAAGCAGTCTTCAGGATATCCTTATACTTTACACACATCTGATGATATATTGACAGCAATTCGATCTTATAGAACTATCTTGAACCATTCATTTGATCAAATAATTCAACAATATATGTAATAGGATAGCGAATCTTCACTGTCACTTTGTTTAAGCGACGATAATTGACACACAACCACAAAATTCCATGAACCTTCTTCATGAAAAAAAATAGTGCACCCCACTATGACACACTCTGCTAAACAAAACTGCACTGTAACAAACCATCAAGTTGTATAAGTACATCTCGTAACTCAAAAGGGTCCATCCTATATGGATACATAGAGAAAGAAGACGCTCCTGGTTGTAGCTCGATTCCAAACTCGATCTCTCGTCAAGGGGGTAATGCTACAACCTATTTGGGAAAGGCATCAGGGTACTCTTCTAGGACCCAAGGAAACTCCAACTACTAATCGTCTGAAGGACTCAGCATCATCTAAGCCATCATGGATGATAAGGAAGAAACATGCTTATAACCCAACCGAGTGTCTCGCTCACCAACAAACACCACTAGATCTCCATCATCATCATCAAAGAATTCCAGCTATATCCTAAAGCAATCCACGATATCCTGCACTGAATAAAACCAATCCATGCCTAGGATGACATCATATGGTTGTATCAATAATCTTAGGAAATTTCCCCAAGAGCGGTGTTTCCCTAGCACTATCTCACAATCACTACATACGTCAAACAAGTCAGCTCGACCTCCAACTGGCATAGTCAACACCAAGGGCACATGAAGCATATCTACCACAAGTCCCAATGCATGGATAAGTGTAGGTGATATGAAGGAGTGTGTTCCTCATGAATCATACAAATCATACACGAAGGTAGAAAACATGCAAAGGGTACCTCAAACGACGACTAGCTCAATTGGTATTGGAAATGATAAAGCATGAAGCCGAACACAACCTCCTCCATGACTTCTCTGACCCTAATTAATACCACCACAATAGCCTCTCTCTTCTCCTTAAGGATGGGGGATTCAGGTTATATCCTCTACCTTCCCCATCTACCATCTGCTGATCTAAAATTGGTGCAATCTACTACTGTTTCCTTGGTTGGAACTGCCTCAACTGGGGATCCTGGAGCGGAACACCTGGTGCATGATGACTACTCTGAACGGTGGAGCACTCTCACTGCTGATGACCTCGACCACCATAAGAAAAACAAGCTCCTGATCCCTTGGCATAGGCCTGAGAGCTTCTTACCCTAGAGAAACGAGATGATGGTGGCTGAGACCTACCCCCATTCGAATGGAAACTCTTCTACCCAGAAAATCGTTAATGATGAACCACAACTCTACTTCTTGAGGAATCATGATGACTCCCCTCTTTTGATGATATGGTTCTGGCCAATGTCCTCTCGACAAACTCTGCCCTTTCCAGCACCTCAAGACATGCCTTCAGCATAAATGGGGTGACCTGGCACTAGATTTCTAGATGAAAAGCCTCCTAAAAATTCCTCACCCTGGCCTCCACATCTGGCAATAGGTCTGAAGCATATTGTAAAAGGTTCCAAAAATAGATTCCAAACTCTCTCACACTGGAGCTCCCTTGTCGAAGAGTAAGATGCTCTTGATGACTGGACGCCTTCATAGTCAATGAAAGAAACTAGACTCTAAACATGTATCAGAACTCCTCCAATGAGATCTCCAATGCCTCACAATCCATGAGGAACAAGAACCACCACTGCCTCGTCACTCCATGTAGCATCGTCCCAACCAAGGACACTAGTGGTCTTTTCAAGCACAGATCGAACTGAAGCCTATCTCAACCTCCTCCAACCAGTCTTTCGTGACTGCATATGAAAAAAATCCCTTATACATATGTAGACTCTAGAACTGAAACTCTTGGAGAATCCTCCTCCATGATTCATCGCCGTCAACCTCTACCTTACGACGATTTGCTAGCACAACCTGCTGCACATCCACTTTGCGATCCTGACTACATCGTCGTCCTAGAGCCATACCTATAAAATAATAAACAGTTAGAGCTCCTAAACCTAGAATAAGGAAGACTCAACATTAATTAATTGATTTTTTTCTTTTATTATTTTTTAGGATAACCTATCCCAAGGTCGACCCATTCAAACACATGCACAGAGAAGAATGATTCATGATCATTTCTTATGTCTCTTCTCTATAACTAGTACCAACTTGTTTATAAGAAATTTTAAACTGAAAGGTCAACACATCTGATCATCGTGGGCGTAAATGCCTATTTCTCCATCGGTATCAAGTGTTTACATCACATGATAGACATGAATGACACTATTTCCCTACTAACCCATGCAACCTCACTTGTGCCTACCTCTAAACTCCATCCTATCTCTCAACCTAAACTCTGATACCAATTTGTCACAACCCCCTCCACGCAGAGTGTGCTCCTCCTGGGACAGAAATTTGAGAAGGGAGATAATGACCCCCCGAGTCCCACCTCAAATAGGCCTCGTGTTGGCGACTATGACTGAGGGTATAGTAAACACACAAATGGGAGGCATTACCCTCTAAGAGAACATATGTTGAAGAGAGAGATAAGATAGAAACCAAACAACTCCAAATCAGCCAGAAATATAAATGAAATCCCATGTAAACAAATGAAGTGTCATGAAAAACTAAAAAAACTGAAGTGGGAAAACTATAAGTACCAAAAAAAATCTAAAAATGGCAGCGACCACGTAGCCCGAACAACTCTTGTAACCCCAAGCAAGTAGTGACCAGCCTGATCCCCAACCTTCTCAGAGTGACCAGAAAAGTAGTTTATATATACATAGGGTGAGTATAACAATAGGCTCAGTAAGATTCCCCGTAGAGCCTCTTGTGCAAACCAAATAAAGCCTACAAAAGCACAATGAATAACAAGTGAAAGTAACTCATCACCTAAATAGGTATAATAAGTTCACAGCCTTACCATGGATACTCTCACAAAGTAATTCATACAAGAGTATATAACATAATAAATAACATCAAGGGTACCCCGCTACTAGTTCCCCATTGGTTTGCCGATTTTCGCCAACGTCGCACATCCTAAGCATCTCTCTCCAAAAAGGCATGCCCACATACACCTGTGCAAAGCACCCTAACATGCACCTCGTGAAAAAAACCACAACATCCATGTAAAAAAAGTAACCAGGTAGTTTTTGGGAGCCACCAAATCTCACATAGTGTGTATCATACGTTGGGTATTATACCTCAAGCCATTACAACCTATACAGCGATTAAGGATCCTCGATCCATCATAGCCTATACATGTTACACCTATAGTAGTCCATAAGAACTATATCCAGAATATATGTGTGTGATGTGTGAATAACCACAAGCCATTATAGCCATCTACACACATATATGGGGAAAATTAACCGCTGTGACTACCAGCACAAGTAACTACCAAGAGAAGAGAGAGGGGCCAATGGGGGAAGTCATCCATCTATCCTCCCACCAGAATGTTCGGGAAAACACCTCTCAGGGCTCAGAATCCCTGGGGTGTCAGTTTCCCTTACCAACTGGATGGAGTAGCGTACAGAAACAAAAATGTAGAGAATATACTATAGCTCACAACCACACTATGGTCATAACATACTCTTAGAATCAACTGCAGCTAACATCTTTCAGACTCCCAACTGCCACTTCTAAGACTAGGTATCCTATAAGCACACAACAATTTAAATTGCTTTAATACATTACATCATTCCCTTGTTATTGGTTGTACTTTACATTAACTAATTATTTAATCATTAATTAACCACTAATAATTTCGACCTTTTATATCATTAGAATCACACCAAAAGTTCCATTGTCCCATTAAAATTGTAACCTTAACATTTCGTTCCAGTAAGATCTACCCCTAGAGGTAAACATAATTGATTCAATTATTTATTATAGCATTAACTTCCCATTTTCTCAGGCATTGTAGAAAAACATTATATGATTCTAAACACAAGGGGGGTTCAACACAGTGAGTAGATAAACTACCCATCGAGTCATTTCCTCCCATAGCAAGTGCGTAGAACCATCCTCCCTTGAGAAGCTAGACATAGAAAGCACGTGGCGTACCCTGCGCATCTTTTTCCCCTTTCAAAAGAAGGGTAAGCAAGAAAAACTGCCTTGAGAAGTGGGAATAAGTAAATCACCTAAACAACAAATAAGAATTATAAAGAATCCAAAAATTCACATCAAAACCAATTCATCATCCCTGGTGTCCTCCCTGACAACCACATACATAAACCGATGCATCTTGCCACTCTAGGCGTCGACTATTTCCACAACCCGTAGGACTCCATGCCCCCACATATCACAATAGAGATCTTGGATGATGTCACAAACACAGGCAGTAGGAAAAAAAACATTATATCAATTGGTATCTTGGCCCTTAAACTAGTAAGAGGGTAACTCAGAACTATACAATGGATTATCGTTTATCAAATAATTAGTTCTTTAATCAATATTGTATTAACCGATTTATTATTCTTAGGTTCCAAATTCAGGAAACCTAACTAGTAAGAGATTAAAAATAAATAAACATGATTACTACACCAATTTGATTAACATCAAATTAAAACAAGAAAAATTAGATTCACTTACATGCTTCTTTATCTTTAGCCAAACAATTATCAATTATTTCCGGCTTTACATTCTTTTCCAATTTCCATTATGAAAGAAAAGACAAACAAAGCAATCATAGGAATCAAAATATCTATAAAACCAAGAGGCAAAAACATATGATCGATATCAATTTATTTATCCAGTTCAAATACTTATTATGTCAATTCCATTGTGATCTAGTGGGCTAAAAAATTCTAACTCTATCGTTGCACCTAAAATAAAATAGAAGCAACAAACCCCCTACCTCAAATGGTTCTTAACATTGTTTATACAAGAATGATCCACACAATGGTTCATGATCGCCTCCTCTTGGGACAACTACATCCACCAGATGATTCCATAGTACAACCACACCAATTGAATCCTAGGAAAACTCCATTAGAAGCATGGATATCACATAACATAACATGGAAAGGAGTTATAGGTGAAGATTTACCCAAAATAACCATGATAAAACATACCTTATTTCAATAAAGGACTGACCTTTAATTCTTGCACCAAAGCAGGGGGTGCACATGCAGCAGGAAGAACATCAAAGGGAAAAAGTTCTGAGGATTAAGTTTCAATCTCACTGCTCATATGGGAAGAAGGAAAGGTTCCAGCATCTCGCACAAGGTAGAACATGGAGGAAGATCAAGGAATATATATCATCCCTTTAAAAGATTAAACAGAGAATCATTTTAAGATATGTTGGATTCTCCAATAAAAGAGGATCATATTAAACCAAACATGTTGACTAAGTAAAGACATCCTGGTCCATAGGAAAAATTAATATATTTGTAATGTGATTTTATTTGGATTTAATTCCCTTAAAACAAGGCCTTGACTGTGTTTTACTTCAAAGAAAATGTTAAAGGGGTGAAACTATAGGAAGCTGGAAACAGTATTCACGATCTTGGAAACATTATACACCTACCGATCATAGAAACACTGTAAATGATTCTGGTAACACTGATCATGTTATTTTTCACAGAATGACTCACCAATCTAGGATTCACCAATCATGGTGAAGTTCACAGAATGACTCACTGATCCTCGAACTGTTCAAAGAATGACTCATAGATCCCGGGCTCACCGATCCTAGTACTATTCACAGAATGACTCACCAATCCCAGACTCACCGATCCTGGACTCACCGATCCTGTTACTGTTCACAGAATGACCGACTGATCCAATAGTACTATTCACAGAATGGTAGACTGATCCAATGGTACTATTCATATCGGTCTCACTAATGGAATTGTTCACATCGGTCTCACCGATGGAACTCTTCACATCGGTCTTGTAGATGGAACTGATCACATGGGTCTGCCCAATGGAACTGTTCACATCGGTCTCACTGATGAAACTGTTCACATCGGTCTCACCGATGGAACTGTACACATCGATCCCACCGATGGAATGGTTCACATCTGTCTCACTGATGGAACTATACACATCAGTCTCACCGATGGAACTGTACACATCAATCTCACTGATGGAACTTTACACATCGGTCTCACTGATGAAACTCTTTAGAGAAATGGAAAACTGAAAAAGTCTTAGGGATGAGTCACCTTGACCACCAGAACACCACAAACACTGGATTTTCACAGAGGAATGGACTGGAGTGGTCTGGGCATCTACATGACAGGCTGGGGTTAAGTGGTACAATTAAATTGAATTTGATATATTCAGATAATCAATTTTGAATTAATTTTATGGTTTAATATTTTAATATTGGTAATTAATTAGGGGATTAATTTCATGATACTGATTTTCCTAGTTGAGATATTTAATTGGGATATTAATTGTTATATGTCTTCTTTGTAAAATTGAGATGATTAATGGTGAATTAATTATATTCCTTGATGTTGTTCAAAATAAATAATTTTCAGAATAATTATCATGAGTTGAGATTTAGATTGGATAATAAAATCTGATTTTTTTATGGAATGTGATTTGTATAATAGATTAATTGATAAATTGATTAATTAATGGATTCATGTAATTTGATAATTGTTGGGTTAACTAATAGAATTGGTACATTTAACCAATCAATTGGATTAGTAAGGGAAATAAGGATAATTAATTTGGGGAATTAATTATAAATTTTTTGATCAAGTAATTGGGATTATTAGTTTAATTAATTATCTAGTTGACATGATTTGGGTTAAGAATAATTATTAATTTCTATTTTAGATGTTGAATGGTAAAATAATTATAGAATTATTTGATGGGAAATTGGTTTTGTTAATTAGTTGTTGAACTATCTAATGAACATTATAAATTAATTCATAAATTAATTAATGGATGAGACATGGGGTGTTAGACCCGACATTCTACACGCATGATGTAAATAAATGAATGGGATTTTGGGTGTTAGACATGGTGTTCTTAACCAATAGGATTTTGGGTGTCAGAGAAGGTGATCAACAATGATGATAGATCTATCTGTATTGTTGAGTCTGGGGTGTTAGAAATGGCATTCTACCACAATTATAAATAATGATTAAGGAGATTTAGTGTTTAGACATGGGATTCTACATCAATGTAATTTTGGGGTGTTATACATGGTGTTCTACACTAATGATAAATAATGATAAATGGGATGTTGGTTAAAGAGATGGAGTTCTACATCAATGGGATTTTGGGGTGTCAGACCTGGAGTTATACACCCATGATAAATAAATTAATTGTATTTGTGGTGGTAGACATTATTATCTACACCGATGTGATTTTGAGTGTTAGACTTTGCATCCTACACTAAGGATAAATCTCTATAGAAAATTGTGAATTGAATATATGGAATGATTCGAACCTGGAGTTAAGAAATGATTAAATAGGGAATAAATGGTTATGGGATAATAGTTATGCATACTAGATAAATAAACAAGAATGGTTCTTGTACAAACATTATTCAGGGTACAGGTCGATATATGTATCATCATTAGGTGTCCCTTTAGAACATGGATGAGTTGTTGGTTATTTATTCACTTTTCTTATTTCCTTGTTATATCTACAGACCATTTTTTATATTTCATTTTTTAATTAAGCTAGATAACCAGTGGTCATGACCTACTGAGATGTATATCTCACACCCTATTCGGGCCTCCATTTCACTAGGCTACCCAAGGATACTTTCTTTTTTTTCTGTATTGTGGACCTTTGCTTATGGATATTACTTGTAAAAGGGATTTAAGAGAAAAGGACGGAGTGGGAGATAGAGATACTCTTGGAGATCACCCTTAGGGCATTATGTCTTTTCATTATTTCTGTATTGGAATGTAAATAATGATTTATTGTTTACTACTTTCCAGTATAAAACATCGTGATATGAATGAATTGTGTAAACTAGTGTTGGAAATTTTAATTATTCTAATGATTATTGTTTTACATCTGCCTTTGTAGTTGTATGAGTTTATTAACTATTTTCTCTTTTCACTAGGAATAAGAGGATATTGACTCCCCACTAACTATCTATAGACCCTCACGACTAGTCAGCAGCCACTGGTGTACATGGAGACGTGCTTGAGGTCATGTGGAGACTGGTATGGCTACCAGTTTGAGGTTTAGCTGGGTCAGGGAATTATTCCAACCCACCAAAAATACGCTACATTCTATGTGTTTGTATGGCTATAGAAGAGATTATTATTGAAAAATAACTAAAAGAACTATAATGAAATTATTTAGATGATATTAAGGTGATTAATCATAATTGGGAATATTTTTCTGAATAAGGTAAATATGAAATAATTTTTCACTTATAAATTAATCACATTTACTCATGGTATATTCTTTTTAGGATGTTAGAGTTACAATGATAAATTATTGATAATACTATTTATATATTGAAAAATTATTATTTATATAATGCAAAAATATATTTTAACTAAACCCAATTATAGAACTAACTCCAAAAGTTGGTGATGAGTGACAAAACATTTCATTCATGGTGGCAGTAGTCTCCACACACACATGAGAAATTGTTTTATTTTTCTGATTGACTAGGAGGATAATAGATATAAAATAAATATAGTAAAATTTAAGATTATTATTTATAAAAAATTAATTTTACAAAAATGGTTATAATTTATTGGGATGAGGGTGTAAGAGGAGGATAATGAAAGGAAGTTAAAGTGTAAGTAATACTTATAGAGATAATTTAGATATTATCATAACGTATACTTTGTAAATGAAGGAATTGATATATTTTGATTTGAACATAGGGTATAAAACACGCACAAGGGATCTATAAGAAAAAAATTGGGTATATTTTCATTGTAATTTCAATATTTTGGTGTGTCTTGAAAAGAGTTGAACATAACTCATTTTAAAGGTAATGAATAGGGACAAGTCTTTCGGAAATAATGTTAGGTAAGGGTTAAGAATGGAATTTCATGAGAGTTAGGGGGTAAGGTGCATAAATTATTGTGTGATAAGTAGGTATTAATTTAGAACCTAACAAAGGTATTCTATAATTTCTATATATCAAATTGGATAAATAAAATTCGATTGAATTTTTATTCCCCACTTCAACACTTATTAATATTGATTAAATACTAATCATGGTTTTTATTTTAACAAAAAATATATAAGATAACCATTATAACCTAATTAATACATGATTAATATAAATATGGAATCAATTTAATATAGTTATTTTCTAAATATGAGAATAGAAACATTGAAATTAAAGTATACCAAGTATTAAAGAAAATATTTTTTAGAAAAATGATGTTTTAATCATTAAGTGTTCGTAATATTATTTATCATTGATTACAAATTAATTTTGTGTTAACTAATTTTTATATATTTATAAACATCAAATTGGAGTCTAAATTTAAAATAGATAGACTAAATTTTATAATATATAGTAATTTGAAAAGTAGCATTCCTTAAAAAATAACCATTTTCTTTTGTGACTAATGTTTACCTAATTAACATAATTTTATGACTAAAAATGAAATTAAACCCATTAACTAATTTTAAAATTCTAATAAAAAATATTTAAATCATTTTATATCATTTGATTTCTTAAAGTGATAAAAACGATTTTAATTTAATTATGCATAACCTAAAAAACATTTTTTTAAACATGTATCTTCTAAGAATAAATTGTACTTTGTTTTTTTGTAAATTATTATATGGGGTTTACAATGGGGATATTTATATTGATATTGAAAATTTTAAATCTTACAAAATAACAAAAAAAAAATCATAATTTTATTAAGGTAGAACAACTTTTTTAGTTTACTGTTGGGTTTAAGACCAGATACCGACACACTATTTTTTTAAGAAAATGTTTTTACCAAAATAATAGGTTATTAAATTATATACACTTAAAAATAATTTCATCATTAATATTTTATTACATATAATAAAACTTGTATGGGTAATTTTCCATCATCACATCCTATAGTTCCTGTATAGCCTTCTAAAACCTATGATTTTGCCACAAAACATTGTCTAGATGAGTGGGTTTTTCATAGAACCATGTCTTTTATCCTACACATCCATAGGATGTTATTCAATTGAAAGTTCATGTTCTAATTTTAATTATTTCATCAATAATATATGTCATAGATCTATGATGTACTTAATCAAAAGTGATATGTGGAACACATCATTCATTTTAGAGATATGTGATGGGTGTTTCTAAGAGAGATTTTATTCCCTTGATTCGATTAATGACCATAGAGGTACAGTTGTATAAGGAGATAAACATTAATTTCTTAAAAAATATCATAACCCACCAATATTAAGATATTTAAAGGAACACCTTGCACTAACTTCAAATTCAAGATCTTATTGATTATTTTCTGCTTAACTCTTCTAGCGACCTCATGCTGCTTTCATATTCCATTTAATAGTTTTAACATTCTCTATAATTTCTCAGACAATGTTAGGATCGATCAATTTCATCTATCCAACACCATCATAACATGTTGGGGTCTTACATATCATCATATAAAGAGTATCATATGGTTCCATTTGAATATTGGAATGAAAATTATTATAATATGAAGACTCTATAAGTGGGAGTATTTGATCTCGATGTCCTTTGAAATAAATCAAAAAATGTCTCAGCATGTCCTCTAGATTTTGAATGGTCTTGTGGGTCTAACAATCTATTTGAGGACGATAAGTAGTATTGAAACTCATATATATCACTAATTCTTTCTAAAACCTTCTCTATAAACATGATTAAAACTTCAAATCTTGATCTGATACATCATATAGTGTAACTAAAATCATCCTTACCACTTCTCATATGTAAATCTTAGTGTTTTGGACAAGATATAAATATTTTTTGATGGAAATAAAATTTTATGAAATTTATGGACACCAACTAATACTGAAATTACATTATTCCCTTTAGATGTCTTTGGGAGTTTGGAGATAAAAACTGTGATGACGTTTTCACATTTCAATACTGGTATGGGAAATGGTCTCAATATAATATTATAATTTTCATTTTTATCCATAACTTTATCATATACCATGCATCAAGATATGTATTATATAATTTCTATTTTCATTCTACCCAAAAAGAGGTTTTTAGATATATATATATATTTATATATATTCATAGCTCCTAGATTAATATATAAGGATGATCTATTTTTATCTTCTATATGTTCCTTATTTAATTCCATTTTATGTGGCTCATATCTAGGTTAAAAACATGGTAATTCTATATTTATCATAGATGAAATATGGAATATTACTCACCTTTTTTATAGCTCTACATTATCATTCTAGTTTTCATTGATCTTCATGTGGATTGAAGGATGAGAAGTAAATTGGGGAAGATGCAATTTCTCTCCTCCCATTTTGACATTAATATTCCTCCTTTGAAAATCTAGGAGTATTGGTTCTCTTCCAATACCCATCATGGATTTAGTGGCATAGTCATTCATTTTTATAGCATCAACCACCTTATTTTCCATTCTTTGGTGGTAATATATTGAGCAGTCATACTATTCTATCAATTCCAACCATATCCTTTGGAATATATTCAACTCCTTCCATGTGAATATATTTTTAAAAATCATTATATCAGTATATATAAATATATATCAAATATTATTCCATAGTGATAATTTATCCATATCATTAATGCGAATATCATTACCCCTAGCTCCAAATAATGTTTAAGGTAATTTTTCTTACGAATCACTAATGAGCATGATCCATAATAAATTAACTTTCCAATTTATATGAGGATTCAAACCAAGTCCATTTTATAGAATCAATGTATATTATAAGGCCTTCTCTAACTTAGGGTAGTTTATGTAAAGGATTGGAGACCAACTTATTTTTTATTTCTATGAAACTTCCTTCAAATTATTTTATAAAAAAAATTGAACTCCCAATAATGTTAACTTGATTATTAAATTTGATATGTATGAGGATTTTTTCAAAAAGAATTATTAATATCCTACTAGCCTAAGAAAACTACATATGTCAGTTATAGTGGTTTTTCTGGTCAATCTATTTATATTTTCTATCATTTATGGATCTATTGAAATGTGATTTACTGTGATTCCATGAACCAAAAATGAAGCATTATTTCAGAAAAATTAACACTATCAAAATTTGGTATATAGTTCTTCAATTATCATGGTATTTAACACAATCATTATTATTATTATGATCCTTACTCATTGAATATATAATAATATCATCTTTAAAGATAAGTACAAATTGATCAAGGTTGTATTTAAATAATATTTTCCCGTGATCTATGAAGATAGAGGTAGAATTCATAAGTCCAAATAGATTAACTTAAACCTAAAAGTCTCTATATCTCATATGGAAATTGGTCATGTAAATATCCTCCTTTTTGTTACTTAATAGATGGTATCCAAATCAATGTTCAATATTTGAGAATCACTAATCGCCTCTGAGTTGAATGTACTAATCAATGATATATGGTATATGATACTTATTTTTTATCATGATTTTATTAAGATAGAAATAATCATGTCAAAGAACATTTCCCCATCCTTATTTCTCACAAGGAAGTGCGGTTCACCCTATTGGGAAGTACTAGGTAATATAAAACCCATTTCCATATTCTCTTGTAGTTACTTATTTAATTACACCAATTTAATGGGAGCCATTATATTCAATATTTTCAAGATAGGAATGGATCATGGTTTGAGTTTGATTGAAAAGTCAACCTCACTCTCTAGTGGTAGACCAGAATGTTCATTAGGAAATACACCTATATATTCCCTTACAATAGGCATGTCATCCATATTGACTTGTACCCTGATAATTTGTGTAAAGTGTCCCTCATATTTAGGAATCAGAACACATATTATAGAATTTTTTCCATAAGTAATTCCTAATAAACATTGATTAATACTTGAGAACAGTATAATTTATCATATAAAATGGGATTTACATATCCCAATATTTGATATGTTCTTTGTGTACAGAGTAACAATCAATTCCTAATATTACATGAAACTATACCAATAAAGTATCATTGTATCAGGTACTATTTGGTACTATAGTATGTAGAAATATTCACCTTCAGGTCACCTGTTTGGGGATGGAGTCATTATGGCCTTCATTCCACCTAGGCCATTAGGTCAATAAGGCTTTTGGTCCACCATAAGGCCTCCAGGCCACCTCAAGAACTTCAGGACACCTATTGTGTAGATGCTACCATAATGATTCTACAAGGATTAGACCCCAGAAGAGGATTCAGAGTAGGGTACATTAACTAGAGAAGAGCTAATGGACTTGGAAGGATATAAGGGTCTGTAATTTTCCATTGGTACAAGGCCAGTGAACCTCTAAACTTGACAACTATCCATTAATCCTTTCAAAGGTGGAGAGATAATCACAATGTCGAAGCCGAGGAGGGGTAGTTTAATGTAGTCATATTATATAATGTTTTAATTCATTAAGATCATTGGGTCCTCTAATTTCAAGGGTTCCCCTCAAATTTTAATAGGGTTATTATCAATAAATAGATAAAAAACAAAGGCCTACAGTCCGTTCAGAATAGTTATAAGGATAAGGATAAGTGTACCTTTCACTACGTCATTTTTTGATCATCCTCTATAGTGGTGATTGTGTATAATATATATTATTATCTTGGTTTTTGTGATTTATAAGGATGATTATTATAATTTTATCTAAATCTAGGTAATTTATTAATTTAATTACAATGCTCCATGCATTTGAATCATATCAGTGTGAGTGGAATAATAATAGGGACATTCTTTACTTATATTTTCTTAACCAGACCCTAAGAGTAACTATAACTATTATGATCTTGGTTTCCAAACACACCACACATTGAAAAACTACTTGAAAACATGAATAAATTACATAAGTACCTCATCCCACATTTATTTCATGTAGTAAATTATGCTTTCTTCCCACTATGTGTCTTATCATTAATGCTTCAATGATATTCCACTTTCATTTTATTTTCCTTGGTATAATATGTATTTTCAATTTTGATATCCACTTTAAGACCACATATAATAATAAATTCAAATATACAAAATTTTAATATGGATAATTCTTTTTCATTATTAGACTTAAGACAATAAACAAGATATTTATTTTTCTTTTAGTATCAGAGATGGTAATGCAATCATAACTTATAATTCCTGTGAAATTAACTTCATAATTTCCCATATACAAATCCTATTTTTTTCTTCAATTCATAGAATCCACACCCGATTTTCATTAAAAGAGTCAAAGGAAAATATTCCATGAAAAATATCTTCTTTAACTCTTCCAATTCCATTGATTCCACTTAATCGTTTTTTGTGGTGTTCTTAATGATATTCCATCATTGGTCAAAATCTCCTTATAAATGATAGAAACCTAATATTACATTCTCATAGTCCATGCACTTCAAGATAATGAAAAATATGTTTTCCATCACATTGAACTAATACTCAATAATAAGCAGATTACAAGACCTCCTAAAAGTTGGTGGATGTTCCCTCATGAATGAATCAATAATTATATGTTCATTCCATTGTGTGTTCCTAATATAAACATGATTTTTGTTATTTTTGAAAATTTAAGATAGTTTAATGAACATTTCTGGGAGGTTATAAATTTCATCCAAAACCTCATTAGGTTTCTTATTGGTCCAATAATCACATTTTCCATTACATTAATTTTTGACTTAGTTATTTTATGTTCCATCAACTACCATTATTAGTGTTAAATTACAATGGGTATACTTAAACTAATAAATGCACATATAAAGAAACTATGAACGAAAAAGTAGAAATCCATAAAATACATGCATACATTAGCCTATGAATCTATAGTTTTTTACCAAGGTTATCCGTGGTTAGTTTTTTAATGGTACTATTTATACATTTAAATCCATCATAATGGTTCATAAATAAAATATAAATGAACCAAAGAATGTACCCAGAGTGTGTCAAACTTGGTGTGCATTTGGGACTATTTTTCTTACACCAGGTGATGATTGAGTTAATACACAATATTACCCTTTTTTTGGTTACTGCGTATAGGTACATGTATTCTAGATTCTATAACCACTTATAGTACCCCTACATGGATGTTTCTTTCAAGAGAACCATACATTCTACAATTTTCCAAATCATTAATATGTTATGGTATAATTATAATCACCATTTAGATTTATACCTAGGGTTTCACTACAGTTCTCTAAAATAATCCGTGAAATAACTAAACCATTTTTTACACCAACTAAATCAAGACAAGATAAAAAACATAATAATACATTAATTCCATGATTTACAAAACACATCTCACAAGATGTCATGCAACCCAAGGACTGAATTATTTGATGTGTTAAAGATTACCTATATAAATGCATAAATCTAGAACTATTGTGAACCTTTATATATAATCATGCTTCTATTTACCATTTTTTAAAAATCTAACATGATAAAATCATATTCAGAACAAAGGGAATGAAAAAACAAGATATTAGTGAGATTATATACTCAGTGAGTGAAAATGATATCATAATATATCATATCATAAACTATAAGGAAAACATAAGGAATGGAAAAATATATAAATAAAAGATAATGATATCCTAGTTGATAATCAAAAAACATTAAAAGAGAAATAAAATATCATTACAATATCCTTATGTAAATGTTGATGTTATGATATGATTCTAAATGTAACTCAATAATCATAAAATATGTTAGAACAATATAATTGCGTCAAATACATTAAAAATAAGGTGTAATATGGAAGGATAAAATATAACCAAAATGAATAAAATAATATAAATGTATCAGAACATTATTAAGCAACTTATTTATGTGTCACAACAACAATCATTGGAAAACCATTGTGATTAAACTCATTTTCCCCATTCTTATTTGAACAAACCCATTATGTCAAATCCTAGAAACGTGAGAAAGCTCATTATTCCCAAACACATGTGAAGAAAATAATTTTTTCCATACATTAATCTCTCAGGAGATATAAAATTAAACCAATTAATTATAGGGTGATACAGTACCCCACTCATCATCATGCTAACACATGTGTTCCACTTAAAAATAATCATCATTATATCATAAAGAACATAGGAAAAAATAATGGGTTTTATAAAAAATTTAAAAAAATAACATAACATAAATTTAAGAGGTCATAGGATATAAAAATTTACATTTTAAAAAATTAATGACATACTGATAACATATATAGGTGATCAAAATATATCTTCATGAGGGATAAACCATCTAGGAAAGAGAGAAGTGAAAATACAAAAGTTTTCACAATGCCATTTAGATATTATTACAAAAGATGAAGTAAAAAATTACCTTATTTCATTGAAATCGAATAGATAACATATTTTAAGAACTTATTATAATTATTTCTAAATAATTTATCCTTAAAAAAATCATGATAATAAATCAAGATTTTTAAATTAGAAAAGAAATGAATTTATTTCGATAATTAGGACGTTTTATTGAGAAAAACACTTTGAAGAAATGTTGAAAGATGATTATCTAATAAAATAGGTAAATGAAAACATGAGAAATATAAATAAATTATCTGTATTTTATTAAAGACATTACTTTTTATAGGAAAAATCATGACATGAAATAAAATGAATCATCAGTAAGAATGGGAGTTATTCTTACCAATGTTATAATTTTATATCTGAATTTTTTATATAGAATATGTTGTTAGTGATGATGATAATTAATTTACATGATGATAAATAGGAAATAATATATAAAATAGGGTAATTAAAAGATAAAATATATCTCAAAAAGAATAAGTAGTTATGAAATACTATTATTCAATGAGTCAGTAATTGAGTTGATTAACCCTTATGACATCGGGAATGTAAGAATCAATGAAGGTTGATAGAAAAACCTTAAAAAAGAAATTTAAATTTCATAAAATGAAATATATCTCCATATGTGAAAAATTAAAGAAGTTAATACAAATTATTAATGAAATTATGGCCACAATATCAAACATATCCCGTGGAGTTGAAAATGATACAAAAACCCTTACCTTGAATCCCCAATTTCTTAAACACACACTAACCTCATGTATAAAAAACACAACCATATTAATCACATACATAATACCTTATTCATGTATATAAACTTTCTTAAATTCATATAATGTTATTCTATTCATGTATATTAGTTTATTATATTTTTTCAATATTGAGTGTAAGTAATATTGATTGTTTTGAAATAGTTTCATAATATTCATGTTGTTATTAATTATTCTAAAAGATTTTATAATTATAATATCATAAATTGAACATTAATTTATGGTTTAGTATATTTCATAAAATAATAATTTCATTCAATGAGGGGTTTTGTTTTAGTTTTTATAGACGAAATTGGGAAAAACATGTTTTAGTGATTTTTAACAAATGAATAATGATAACATAATTAACGAGTTAAAGATTTATATTACCAATAATGAAGAAAACTTTGTTATTTAATTATTAATATAAAATATTAAGTTACGATTTCTACAATTGATATTAAATTATTTCATTTTTCAAAAATGTTGTTAAACTAGCCCAATAGAAATATACTACAATATATGGGCTAGTATGACTATGGAAGAGATTATTTTGTTATAATACCATTATAAGGAATTTATATTGAAATTATTTAGATTTTATTTAATTTATTAGTCATAATTTTTAATATTAATAACAATAGTTTAAATGAAAATGAAGTTTTTACTAATAAATAAATCTCTTTTCACCTTGGTATGTTCGTTTTAGGTGGTCAGTTTTATAAAGATATCTTATTTATAATATTAATTATAGAATTATTAATTTATATTTATAGAATATATTATTAAATAAATAAAACATATATTAACTAAACCCATTTATATAACCAACCTGGAAATTTGGTGATGAAAAATTGCGTTCTTCATGGTGGTTGTTGTCCGGACACACACATGAGCAACATTTTCATTTATTCGATTGAATGATTTGAGAATTGATGATGGTTATACAATCAATGTAATACAATTTTAAAATATTATTCATAATGATTTATTCATATAATTATTTTGAATGATTTTGGTGGAGGGTGGATGATAAGAATAAATAAAAGAAGGCAAAGGATAAGGGATACATACATTAAGAATTTTAATATTCTCCTGTTGTATCCTTTGGAAGTAAACGGCTTGGGAGAAATTTTTGGGGATATATGCTAACAATTATTTTTAAGGGATATATAATATTTAACTATGGTTTATTTTAATTGGAATTTATAACTATGGGTGTGGATTGAAAAGGGTGTTAGTGATGTTATTTTATAGGTGAAAAATTATGATAATTCTTTGGAAAATAATGTTTTGTGAGGGTTGAGAATAAAATTACAAGTGCATTAGGTGAATTTTATGGGTAAATGTTGGTGAGATATGTAGTTATTAATTTTAAATAAAAAAAAGTATTCTAAAACTTCTATGTGTAAAATTGATTTAGTAAAATTTGAGTCGTAATTGATGACCTATTTTAACACTTAATAATTTTGATTAAATATTTATATAGGTTATTTATATCACAAAAAATAAAAGATGACCCTTATTACAAAATATGGAAATGTTGAATATTAATTTGGAATCCATTTAATATAATTAAAATTATAAATATAATCGAATTAACGTTTTAATTTTAGACATATATTCTATTGAAAAATAGTTTTTTAGTAAAATTAAATTTCAATCTATAAGTATTCTTAATCTTATTTAAAATTCATTACCAGTTAAATGAGTGTTGGTTCAAATTTATAAATTTCTAAAAAATATATTTATCTATTAATTTAAAATAGATCCATTTAATTTACAAAAAAATCAATATTTAGAAAAGTAATATTCTTTAAAAAATCATCATTTTACCACAGAAACTGAAATTTACCTTTTCCAATTAATTTTATGCCTAAATATGAAATTGATCACATTATATAATTTGAAAAAATTGATTAAAAATATTTAAATTATTTTTTATGATTCAAGTTTTAATTTTTTCTAAATTCAATTTTAATATAGGTGCACAAGACACATAAGTAAAATTTTAAGAAACATGTATCTTCTAAGAATAAAATTTCCTTTTTTTACTATACAATTTTATATAATTTTTGTAATGTGTTTAAATTAATTGGAACCCAAAAATATATAGGATACAAAATAATTTTAATATTTAATAATTATACAAAGGTAACATGGTATTAATTTTAGTTCAGTGTTTCATATAAGACCAGCTAGTCACATAGTATTTAACTATGGTATGTAATTTACTAAAATTATGCTTAATTACAGCATTAACATGAATGATAAATCTCTAATAGTAAAAAAAATACCATTTTATGGTATTTTACACCTTATATAATACCATATGTGACTCCTCAATATCCCATATTTTTTATAAATTTTTGTAAATAAATGTTATGTTTAGAAACCATTTGAAACATATCACTATAAATAATGAATGTTTAACACTTTAAATATTTCATATTGCATCATTAAGACTCCTTGAAATTATCATCATAATATTTTCAAATTGATATGATATTTATTATTAGGAGAATAATTACATGCCACATGGTATTACATATAATAATAAATTTCCATGATCAACACTATGACATATTGGCCCTTAAAATGTCATAGTAAACCCCATCACAGATAATGTGGTCTAAACCACTAAACTGTGTGCCTTTAGTGAAAATTTCCAATATCAATTTCTTATATAAAGTTCAAATCCTTTACAAATCTCACCAATTTAATATATTTTTAGTTTTAAAATGAATTTATGTTGAATATATTATTTTAAGTTTTAGTTTTATTTTATAAAATATCAGGAATTAATCACTTGAACGATGTTGAAAATTATTTACTCAATTTATATAGGATTATGTTTCCCTATGGATTGACCTTTTTTACATGATTACATTATTTATTATGTTTAAAAATTTCTAACATGGGTACATAATGAAAATTCACACTATGAATCATGTCACTCTATCTTTTTAAAAAAATTTGAAATTAGAAGGATATCAAATTCTATATTTTTTTGAAATATCTCAAAAAATGATTTATTTTTTAATAAAGTGATGAGTTAATCATGAATAAAATTAATATATAAATTAAAATATATTTATAATAATATAATAAAAATAATTTCATTTTTTAATTTATGGAATTCCACAAGATAATTCTCCTTGAATTATTAAATCTGAACATGACGTATTGAATTTTATTTGAAAAAACTAAAACAACTACATGTTTTTTTTAATTTCCCTTATTAAAAAGCACCAAAAAGTTCTTTTGGAAAACATTTTGTTCAAAAAACATGACTTAACAATAGTAAATATTTCATTTCCCGTGTTTTCTAGCCTCAAATGGTTTCACTATAATCTATCTCAATTAGTTTCAATTCTGGGTAGGTTTTGAGGCAGAGAGTGACCCACAAATATTTCCTACAATAATCCAGGAGTTAGAGATTATTATAAAGGGTATATAACATTTAATTTTTTTTTGAAATCACCATATTTTATCAAATGGAAAATATGGAAACCAATACTGAACACCAAATACCCTAAGAAGGTAAACTAAAAATCCCATCACTAAAATAAATATGTATGAAATTTCCTATAAAACAAAAGAACATAGCATTTCCAAAGTAAATCCACAAAAGAAAAATACCCCTATAAATAAAATGATTGTTCAATGTTCACTAATCACTACATCATGACATAGTGTAGTCATATTATCCTCAAAAACATATTTTAAATTTGTAAAAATATTATACAGAAGAAAGTGTGAGCATATTAGTATTCTAAATAGTTTCTTGGAAACTTTTTCCCCAATGTAATGATTTTTAATAAATACTAATTAAAAAAATGAAACATGGAATCACGTTCCATCCCATGTATACCTCCATCCCATATCACCATTGAATCACTATCCATATATGTATAGAATAATAATATATTAATACATGAAAATAGTGAAAATGAGGTACACCACATATGCTTCCCCATTGATCTAATCTCCCACACATCCCAATTATATTTGTCCTGGTGATATTATCCTTTTCCAAGAATAAATACCATAACCTTATAATAAAACCGCATACCACATACACATAATCAAATATTCATATCATAACCACAAAAATTAACCAAAACACAACAAAAAATTCCATAACCCCATACCATAGGCATGTATACAATTTACCACAACCACAACCCCAAAAATATTTCCACACTATGATGAGAATGAAGAATGAGAGAAAACATTCATCCATTTTACTTATATCTTGGAAATAGGGGGTTCACCCAGTACTGGAAACATCATTTGGTTATTAGTTTGATTACCTTTTTCAGGTTATGGTTCATATGAAATAACAAAACATAATGATATTTGTAACACCCCAAGTTTCCTCGGTATGTTTCTTTTCGAATAATGCAATGGCGTGCATTGTACACAACTTCGAGATTTTAACACACCATAACCAATCAAACTAGCCGTTATGAATAGTAATACCTACTTTTTGAAATTTTATAAATTCTATCTCTCAAAATGGACTTCATATTTTGATTCGGAATATCGAATTTAGCCTAAGGTGAAATTTTGGTACATTTCAGATAACTTTCATATTTTGATGAATAGTGAAAATTACTAAATTTTAATTAAAAACAACTTTTTTAATCAAAATAATTAATAATGATAAATTATGAATTTTAGTAGTTTTAAAGTATATTTAGAATATATTTTTACCATTTAATATAATGTTTGTCATTGGACATAATTTTACAATTAAACCGAACATAAACAAGTGTCAATCTTTTGATAGTTATTATCTCTTAAAAACACGCTTTTTGTTTTGACAGCGGGAATTAATTTTAAATTAATTTCTGCCACTTCTGTGTTTTGAATTTAGGAAAATGGATTCCATATTTGGAATCAGGATGTTCAAATTGTGTAAATAGGTAACTTTTATTTTTAGACATTTTGAATAATTACTGCGGTAAATATTTTATTTACCATGGTTAAGGGTAAATCCGGTAAATAAGGGATACAAAATAATATTATAATAATACTAAATTACCCTAAAACGTGTCTTAAACCTATTGGTTGATACATGGTCGACCATGGGCATCTTTGGGTCTATTTTGGGACCCCATGAATCCACTTGTAGGTGATAATGACACTTTATTTTAATTAAGTTAAAATGAATACAAAACTGACACAAGCATATATCTTTTAGAAAAAAAATTGTTACATAGGGTTATATATGTTGGATTTTAGATTATAAATATTCCATAGAAAGATAAAAATATTTCCTACATAATTATATTTTATTTATATTTTTTAGACATTAAATAATTTAATTTATTTATGACACAATGATGATGCAGTAATTACTATAATAGTGAAAAATCAAAATAATTGATATTAAGAATACCTGATTAAATATAATATGAAACTTTTAATGAATTAAAATAATTTTCTAGGATAATATGATATATTAGTATTGATTTAATTGACTTTTTTTGAAGTAATCAATCTGTTATGAGTTTCAAAAAAATCAACTATTGAATAGTGTCAAAATTGACATAAAATAGTTTTTAAAAAAAATATTATATTATTAATTAATATTAAATTCCAAAAAATCTAAGGTTCGGCAAAGAGACTTATATCATGATAGGTGTATCATTAATGGACCACTTGGGGGTCGCTTGTATGTATATGGTAAGTTTATTAACCATATAATATAAAAATACAAAGAGACATTGTAAAAGTGAAACTAATTAACTTAGAGTTAATACTTAAAGATAAGGTTAATATAAGTACCCAAACCTGTCTAAATTCTATTGGTTGAGTTGTTTTTGACCCATACCCACCTTAACCTTTGAATAGTCAACTTTGGAGCCATTGGAAACCGAAACTGAATTTATTATAAACTAATATCTCTAGCTTTTCCAAAGGTGCCCCTCACCCCTCTTATAAAAGGGAACTCCTCCTTCTCATTTTTTTCACACCTTCAAAGCCCTTTGGTTCGGCCGAACCCTGCCCAAATGCTATCTCAACTTCCCTAACTACAACCTAGAGGCCTTAGTTTGATCAGAAAGCCAACCTATGGATCCCTTTTGATCAAATCAAAAGAAAGAACCCGAAGAAGAGGTAATGTTTTCACCACCCCATTTCAAGTTCCTTTCTTCTTCCACTTCCTCTTTCTTTGTTATTTCCATTATAAAATAATAACTCCAGTATCATATATATACTGTGATGTTATTAAAAATATGGTACAACCATATTCAGTATTCTATCCATCCTTTGAATAACATGTCACCATACGTGCGTACGTACGGCTTATCGTCTCCACGTCGTGGTGTAATTGTTATTCAATATATTATTATTTGGATGGGTATAATAATGATGTGTAACTCATGTAAATAATAAACATAACATGATAATGATTCTGTATATATGTTATAAAATCCAATTATATATTATTTTAATATCAAAAGAATGATATTGTCGCTCGTGCGTATATACGGACTACCGTCTCCACGAACGCGATGAGATTCATTGTCCATCATATCCATTCAAGTATAATTATCATTTGATGATTTAAAAATAGTATCTAAGGACTTGATATCATTCTGGATATTAATAATATACATCCCATTAATAACGAATATGGCTCACATAACAAAGAATATAAAGTAAAATGAACCCGTTAACACCCGAAATGACGATAATTCTAAGATATTATTAACAAATCAATGTTAAAAGATCATATATGATATCATATTAAAGTAAATTATTCTTGTATAATTCAATAACAAATATTTCACCATTATACAGGAGGTAAAACTACCATCGACCAAGTAAAAAAAGTACAAAGTAAGTGATTTTCTTATCTCACTTTCAATTCCGTGAGATTTCCATTTTTCGCCACTAAATTATTGAAAGTGGTGTATTTTGTACTGCCATTTGATATATATTCATGATTCTATTTATATTTATGTTATTCTGTAAATAATTTGGTGGTTATTAACTTTTGTCCATACGACTCAGTTGATTAACGTGTTAAGGGGTTTCTTATCTCACTTTTAATTTCGTGAGATTTCCATTGATCACCACTTAATTATTGCATGTGGTGTATGTGTACTGCCCATGATTGTATTCATTGTGTAATATACTTTAATTTATGGGTATTTACATCATCATGGTATGATACTTCTTTCATGGGTGTATGTTTCGTATGTTACCTAATCGGTAAGTGAATTTGAGATTTCAATTCCCACTCATTTGGCTTTACGCATATTTCATTGATTATATTACTCCATGATTATGTGTGGAATCACTATTCATTTGATTATGTCATAATTTCCACTCCCCTTCCTGTGGATATACGTTTGATACACATAATCACTCATTGGTAATTCTCAAGTCATTGATATGAATTTGATAAGAGTAATTTTAACTCATTCACCATTTGCTGAGTTAAACATCCAATTCGTTGGTGTTGTTTTTACAAGAATATGTGTGAATATCCTTTGATTGTTTTACACTGAATATCCAATCATATTTAGTGTATTTATTTTTGTCACACATAATTATGTATTTGATTTATCCTTAACCTAAGGATACGGCCTTTATGAGAGATTTCATCTCAATTTACATTCCATTGAGTCTTCTTTGATATACACCAAATCACTTTTATGCGGTGTATATAATGTACTTTGACATAGTATATCATGAATCCCTTTATTCTCATGATATTACAATGTTTTGATTACCTCAATTATTTGTACTCAAGTGTCTCTCTTTTGGTTAGAATCTCTAACCAAAATACCATTTTAAAATGTTTTAAAGACTTATTCTTCTAAATCTTGCTCATTAATGTCCATGTTATAAAAATGGTTTTATGGATTTATTTATATGGACATTAAATTTTTAAAATTAAAACTCCTTTTAAAAGTTTCAAAGTGGTATGGGACACATTGATTAAAAAATCTATTTTTAAATGGCTTCTTGACAAATAGTGTGACTTTTAAATGATTTCAAGAAAAGGGGGATTTTTCCCTCAAATAGTTTTGATGATTATTTTCATCTATGTCAACATCCTTCATTGTTCATGATTGAGGTTAATGTGATACAATAAAATCTTCCATATTGTATCAAATGAGATAAGTTTGACTGTGGATGTTCTATTTTTATACCATTCATGGTTTGTGGTTAAAGTATTGACATTTCGTATGATAGTTTTAATACGAATGTTTATTTTATGCTTAAACCTATTCATATGAGGAATGCATTGGACTTAATAAGTGACGGGTGGAGCCCGCTATAGCTCCTCGATGCATCGGTAGGTCTCATGAGACAAACTAGTGTCTTGGCATAAGGCCTTGACAAAATCTTATTTGTAGTCTTGGCAAGAGGCCTTGGCTAAGTGGTTATGATAGTCTGGCATTATGCATTCCAACATTATGAAAGTGGATATTGATATTGCATGTGATCATTCGACTTGTAGAATATCCATGTGAGTAAGTAAATGACATTATTTCATTTTACCTTTTCCATTTTATGCTGAAGTTCAAGTTTAAAAGGATTTTGTTTTAGTTATAAATTGTCTTAAGTGTTTATGCTTAATTATGAAAGCTTCTTCTATAATGTTATCCTTACTGAGCATCTGAGCTCACCCCTTTCAATGTTTTATTTTTCCTAGGATTATGAAGAAGTAATTTATGAATGACCTGCAGGGATAGTATGAGGGGATATGAAGACAAGATGTTTTTTTATGATGTAATGTAAAAAAATTATGGATGTATCTAGTTATTCCAAGGCTACTAAACTAATCGGTCTTTCAAGACTTGATCTTTCTCGTGATCATGCCAATGTTATGTAATAATGCACCGACTCTAGGTAAATAGGGTCGGGGCGTTACAGTTGGTATCAGAGGAAGTTTAGTACAAACCTTGGAAGCTAGATTTAGATAAACTCTGATTAGAGAACGTAGACCTAAGATGAACTTTGAGGATTAGTATAAAAGAACTTCCGAGAATTTTGGTATTATAGAGATTTTGTGAGTTTTCCGAGCAATACATCCCTATCTGGATACGAGCAGGTAGAGGCGGCTCTGGCACAGATGTACCTAGGGGTAAAACCCGAAAACACCGCTTTGAGCTAGACTCGAACGGGAACTGGTGCACGACAACGGGCCTTGCTGCACTCTTGGTTACGACACTCTCGGGGGATATGCTTAGGATAATTTACATCTTCTTTACAAACCGATTTAAGTAATATATACATAAGAAGAGAGTAAATGACCTTGGTTAATCCTAATATGTTTCAAATTGAGAATATGGTGACATTTTAATCTCTAAATGATTTTACGACTACTATTACTCACACAATGCTTTCTGGTTTTAGTCAATGGCTGGATTCCAAGGAAGTCATAGTGACTTTGAGAATGATGTACAAGGTGGGAACGGTGGTGGCAATGAGAAACAAAATGGAATGTTGATAGGCTTAAAAGATATCGTCTTTATGCCAAATCAGTTTTCCAAAAATATGATCAACAACATATATATTAACCATCTCCCAGACTCAACAAGGAAGAGAAATGTGATAAATGATAAGATCTCCAGCAATGGAGACCATGGAGAAAAGAAACCTCAATTTTCATCATGCAGGAAATGTGGAAAGAGAAACCTAGGAAAGTGTCTCAATGGGACAACGAAATGTTTTACGTGCGGGAAGGAAGGACATAAAGTGAAGAATTGCCGAAGAAAAATGAAGAGTACTATGGAAGAAGATAAAAATGGTCCCAAGAGTCCATTTACAGTCATTTGCCGTAAATGTAGGGGACCTGGCCATTACCCGAGTGAATGTCCTATTTTATAGGATATTTTCTTGGTCAAAGAAGAAGCTATGTGGAAATAAATGGTTGGAGAAAAATTTAAAAAGTATTATCACTCCTTGTTGATGGGTTTACTTTGGAATAATTTTCTCTTGTATTTGTAACCCCGCAGTTTGCCATGTGAGAATGATATTTGAGGAAGAATTGTCTCTTCTCTTGTGGATATAGGTATAAATAACCATTTGGTTTTATATGATCATTGGGGTTTGAGAAAATGATAAGTTATTATAATTTGGGATGAAAATTCAAAGTATGATATAACATTTGTGGTTAAATTATGTTATTTTGAGGAATTTATCTCATTTTGGTAATATTATAAAATATAGTTTTTGAAAAAGGACAACACGTAGACCATGTGACAACCCGTCGCGTCGGACAAAGCTGTGGGAATCAAACCCACAACCAAAATGTGATTGGGATTTATCTCCTACCACTGGACTACGTGACGTCCCTGGTTAATGTGACTATTTTTTTTAAATGATTTTATTGATCAATAATAAGATGATTTGGGTTCTTATGTCTTATCAAATGAATACCCTTGGTATAGGAAAATGATTTGGTGATTAAGTGATAAATGTTATTTTGGAAGATGTTTGCTTTGTTGGAAACACTATATGCCCAAGGAAAATAGAATACAATGGGGTTTCATTTTTATGGTAATGGTGGATTTTTATCTACGTTTTTATTTTTGATTTATAGTGATTTTGGTTATTTATGGAAATGATTAACCTATAACAGAGAATATGTGATGATGTTAATTACTTTTAAGTATGTGACTTTAAGAGTATTTGATGTCATTTGGAGATACAATGTAACATGGGAGACTACATAATCAAATTCTTCTATGTTTTGGATTTCAATATTAGTTTGGATTATATTAAAGGATTTTAAGTACAATTGGTTATTGAATGGTATCTATTTAACTTTGGGGTATTGTTGGTTTAATTTTAGAAATTAAGATTAGTGTATATTTATCTCAATGAATATCCTTTTGGGGGATCATTAGATCATTCACTAACCATTTTGGTTTTGATTAATCTTCAAAGACAATGTAAATATATGGTTTATCCTGCATGGATCATGTGATTCTATAGAAGTTTATTCTAGCTCTTCCAGTGTGACGAAGTCTTCTTGAATACTCATCGTTTAAAAAAAATTGAGTTAGTGGTGGAAATTTATTAAAGAATGAAAATTTACTTAAAATGTAAGTATATCTCATAATGTTCTTAGTCAATATCATAAATGAATTCCTCTTCCTTATGTAATGTAACTTTAAAAAAAATGTTGTCCGTTTACTTTCCTACTAGGAGACTAATGGTCGTTTGTCCCAACACAAGTTTGTGGTTTTCTCATTGTTAACTTTCTCCTGATCATGATTTCTATCCCTCTCCATCATAACGTGACACTTAGTTTATCATCCATATCCATGTTTTCTTACATGAAATCCTAGTATGGGTTATCTTGGATGACCCTTATACCTCTCTTTCTTTCTTTTAAAGTGGTAGTTTTATTGGATCTTTTTCCGATGTGGGAATTTCCATTATATTCCCAAGAAAAATTTTAAAAATTGCGAGGATGCAATTTATTGAAGGAGGGGAGAATGTAACACCCCAAGTTTCCTCGGTATGTTTCCTTTCGAATAATGCAATGGTGTGCATTGTACACAACTTCGAGATTTTAACACACCATAACCAATCAAACTAGCCGTTATGAATAGTAATACCTACTTTTTGAAATTTTATAAATTCTATCTCTCAAAATGGACTTCATTTTTGGATTCGGAATATCGAATTTAGCCTAAGGTAAAATTTTGGTACATTTCGGATAACTTTCATATTTTGATGAATAGTGAAAATTACTAAATTTTAATTAAAAACAACTTTTTTAATCAAAATAATTAATAATGATAAATTATGAATTTTAGTAGTTTTAAAGTATATTTAGAATATATTTTTACCATTTAATATAATGTTTGTCATTGGACATAATTTTACAATTAAACCGAACATAAACAAGTGTCAATCTTTTGATAGTTATTATCTCTTAAAAACACGCTTTTTGTTTTGACAGCGGGAATTAATTTTAAATTAATTTCTGCCAATTATGTGTTTTGAATTTAGGAAAATGGATTCCATATTTGGAATCAGGATGTTCAAATTGTGTAAATAGGTAACTTTTATTTTTAGACATTTTGAATAATTACTGCGGTAAATAATTTATTTACCATGGTTAAGGGTAAATCCGGTAAATAAGGGTTAAAAAATAATATTATAATAATACTAAATTACCCTAAAACGTGTCTTAACCATATTGGTTGATACATGGTCGACCATGGGCATCTTTGGGTCTATTTTGGGACCCCATGGATCCACTTGTAAGTGATAATGACACTTTATTTTAATTAAGTTAAAATGAATACAAAAATGACACAAGCATATATCTTTTAGGAAAACAATTGTTACATAGGGTTATATATGTTGGATTTTAGATTATAAATATTCCTTAGAAAGATAAAACGATTTCCTACATAATTATATTTTATTTATATTTTTTAGACATTAAATAATTTAATTTATTTATGACACAATGATGATGCAGTAATTACTATAATAGTGAAAAATCAAAATAATTGATATTAAGAATACCAAAATAAATATAATATGAAACTTTTAATGAATAAAAATAATTTTCTAGTATAATATGATATATTATTATTGATTTAATTGACTTTTTTCGAAGTAATAAATCTGTTATGAGTTTCACAAAAATCAACTATTGAATAGTGTCAAAATTGACATAAAAGAGTTTTTTAAAAAAAAATTATATTATTAATTAATATTAAATTCCTAAAATTCTAAGGTTCGGCCAAGAGATTTATATCATGATAGATATATCATTAATGGACCACTTTGGGGTCGCTTGTATGTATATGGTAAGTTTATTAACCATATAATATAAAAATACAAAGAGACATTGTAAAAGTGAAACTAATTAACTTAGAGTGAATACTTAATGATAAGGTTAATATAAGTACCCAAACCTGTATAAATTCTATTGGTTGAGTTGTTTTCGACCCATTCCCACCTTAACCTTTTAATAGTAAACTTTGGAGCCATTGGAAACCGAAAATGAATTTATTATAAACTAATATCTCTAGCTTTTCCAAAGGTGCCCCTCACCCCTCTTATAAAAGGGAACTCCTCCTTCTCATTTTTTTCACACCTTCAAAGCCCTTTGGTTCGACCAAACCCTGACCAAATACTATCTCAACTTCCCTCACTACAACCTAGAGGCCTTAGTTTGATCCTAAAGCCAACCTAAGGATCCCTTTTGATCAAATCAAAAGGAAGAACCCGAAGAAGATGTAATGTTTTCACCACCCCTTTTCAAGTTCCTTTCTTCTTCCACTTCCTCTTTCTTTGTTATTTCCATTATAAAATAATAACTCCAGTATCATATATATACTGTGATGTTATTATAAATATGGTACAACCATATTCAGTATTCTATCCATCCTTTGAATAACAAGTCACCATACGTGCGTACGTACGGCTTACCGTCTCCACGTCGTGGTGTAATTGTTATTCAATATATTATTATTTGGATGGGTATAATAATGATGTGTAACTCATGTAAATAATAAACATAAAATGATAATGATTCTGTATATATGATATAAAATCCAATTATATATTATTTTAATATCAAAAGAATGATATTGTCGCTCGTGCGTATGTACGGACTACCGTCTCCACGAACGCGATGAGATTCGTTGTCCATCATATCCATTCAAGTATAATTATCATTTGATGATTTAAAAATAGTATCTAAGGACTTGATATCATTCTGGATATGAATAATATACATCCCATTAATAACGAATATGGCTCACATAACAAAGAATATAAAGTAAAATGAACCCATTAACACCCGAAATGACGATAATTCTAAGATATTATTAACAAATCAATGTTAAAAGATCATATATGATATCATATTAAAGTAAATGATTCTTGTATAATTCAATAACAAATATTTCACCATTATACAGGAGGTTAACCTACCATCGACCAAGGAAAAAAGTACAAAGTAAGGGATTTTCTTATCTCACTTTCAATTCCGTGAGATTTCCATTTTTCGCCACTAAATTATTGAAAGTGGTGTATTGTGTACTGCCATTTGATATATATACATGATTATATTTATATTTATGTTATTCTGTAAATAATTTGGTGGTTATTAACTTTTGGCCATACGACTCAGTTGATTAACGTGGTAAGGGGTTTCTTATCTCACTTTTAATTTCGTGAGATTTCCATTGATCACCACTTAATTATTGCATGTGGTGTATGTGTACTGCCCATGATTGTATTCATTGTGTAATATAATTTAATTTATGGGTATTTACATCATCATGGTATGATACTTCTTTCATGGGTGTATGTTTCGTATGTTACCTAATCGGTAAGGAAATTTGAGATTTCAATTCCCACTCATTTGGCTTTACGCATATTTCATTGATTATATTACTCCATGAATATGTGTGGAATCACTATTCATTTGATTATGTCATAATTTCCACTCCCCTTCCTATGGATATAAGTTTGATACACATAATCACTCATTGGTAATTCTCAAGTCATTGATATGAATTTGATAAGAGTAATTTTAACTCATTCACCATTTGCTAAGTTAAACATTCAATTCGTTGGTGTTGTTTTTACAAGAATATTTGTGAATATCCTTTGATTGTTTTACACTGAATATCCAATCATATTTAGTGTATTTATATTTTTCACACATAATTATGTTGTTGATTTATCCTTAACCTAAGGATACAGCCTTTATGAGAGATTTCATCTCAATTTACATTCCATTGAGACATCTTTGATATACACCAAATCACTTTTATGCGGTGTATATAATGTACTTTGACATAGTATATCATTAATCCCTTTATTCTCATGATATTACAAAGTTTTGATTACCTCAATTATTTTTACTCAAGTGTCTCTCTTTTGGTTAGAATCTCTAACCAAAATACCATTTTAAAATGTTTTAAAGACTTATTCTTCTAAATCTTGCTCATTAATGTCCGTGTTTTAAAAATGGTTTTATGGATTTATTTATATGGACATTAAAGTTTTAAAATTAAAACTCCTTTTAAAAGTTTCAAAGTGGTATGGGACACTTTGATTAAAAAATCTATTTTTAAATGGCTTCTTGACAAATAGTGTGACTTTTAAATGATTTCAAGAAAAGGGGGATATTTCCCTCAAATAGTTTTGATGATTATTTTCATCTATGTCAACATCCTTCATTATTCATGATTGATGTTAATGTGATACAATAAAATCTTCCATATTGTATCAAATGAGATATGTTTGACTGTGGATGTTCTATTTTTATACCATTCATGGTTTGTGGTTAAAGTATTGACATTTCGTATGCTAGGTTTAATACGAATGTTTATTTTATGCTTAAACCTATTCATATGAGGAATGCATTGGACTTAATAAGTGACGAGTGGAGCCCTCTATAGCTCCTCGATGCATCGGTAGGTCTCATGAGACAAACTAGTGTCTTGGCACAAGGCCTTGACAAAATCTTATTTGTAGTCTTGGCACGAGGCCTTGGCTAAGTGGTTATGATAGTCTGGCATTATGCATTCCAACATTATGAAAGTGGATATTGATATTGCATGTGATCATTCGACTAGTATAATATCCATGTGAGTAAGTAAATGGCATTATTTCATTTTACCTTTTCCATTTTATGCTGAAGTTCAAGTTTAAAAGGCTTTTGTTTTAGTTATAAATTGTCTTAAGTGTTTATGCTTAATTATGAAAGCTTCTGCTATAATGTTATCCTTACTGAGCATCTGAGCTCACCCCTTTCAATGTTTTATTTTTCCCAGGATTATGAAGAAGTAATTTATGAATGACCTGCAGGGATAGTATGAGGGGATATGAAGACAAGATGTTTTTTTATGATGTAATGTAAAAAAATTATGGCTGTATCTAGTTATTCCAAGGCTACTAAACTAATCGGTCTTTCGAGACTTGATCTTTCTCGTGATCATGCCAATGTTATGTAATAATGCACCGACTCTAGGTAAATAGGGTCGGGGCGTTACAATATTAAATAACATAAAACCCCATCCAAAGGCCTATAACCCACTAAAACACCACTACAAATATATCACATCAACTAGGGATTCACCATCACACAATAATAATTAATATTTCTAACTGCACACAGGAAAACATAAAACCCCTAAGTTGAATAAAAAATTCACCACATCTTTACTCTAATTTTATGATTCATTCTAAATTTTATCATTTTCCATTACTATCCTCTTCAAAAAATTAATTATTACCATATTTCACCAACTAAAATTTCCTTTTAAACCACTATATATATCAATTACCATACTAATTAAATCTAATTATATTCATTATGATAATTAAATATAATATGTTCTCCAGTATTAATTTATTTTATAATTTATTTCACTTTTATATCCAAATAATTCAGTTATAAACATATCACTTATAAAAAATTATCATACTATCACAATGGATCACAATAAATCTCTTCACAACATCACAATAAGAATTTATTTTTTCCTTTATATAATTTCAACCCATATTGTACAAGTCAACCAAATAATTATTATTTTATAATACCTTACCATAAAATCAATGCTAATTTATAAATAGTTTTTTGATCATTTTTATTTCCATTTATAATAAACATAACTTTTACTATTTAACTTCAACTATTGGTTCTATATTAACCATGGTGGTCAAACTATATCACAATATAACACCATATATTTAAAAACCACACAATTATATTCAAGTCAATTTTTAATTTTCATATTAAATCATTTTATAGATGAGTGGGAATATCACAATACCCAATACCAAAATAAATAAAAATCCTCATAAAAAAGAAAAACAATTTATAATTCCAAATAACACTATCTTAAAAAATAGAACCCCCCCCCCCAATTAAAATTCAAATTCTAAATACCATCACACGTCGTCACCTTGTTCTACATGTTAATTCAAGAAACAAGACTAATATACATATCACAATCATCATCACTCAATGAAAAATGTGGACAAGGACCCACCTGAAACCTATCAACATCAGTAAATAGACCTATAGAAACCATCAAGATAAAAACCAACAAATAAAATCCATCAAATACCATCATCTATACTTTGAAAATTCTAATGGAAAAGGATCCAACATGGACCACCACTAGTAAAAAAATTACTAAGAGGACAAGAGTCTTTTAAAATTTCAGTATGAAATAGTAGATCCATAGATTCAGGTTAAAAATAAACAAATTCCGTAAGCTCAAACCACATATAATATAAAACAACAAAAGAAAAACATCCTTAGAATTCAATGACAACCATCTCAACACAATGATATGGTATAGGATCAATAGAACTTGAAGCAATAGTGGATTTTCTAGTGGACTAGGCCTCAATAAGATGTAAACATCAGCAGTACCACAAATATATTCTGCAAAAACCTTGAAAAACTTACATATATCACTTTAATTATTAAATAAGTTAAATAATAACAACAACACCAAAATTCATCACATACACCACATCAATTTCATAAATATATTAAATTTAATTTTTCTAATAAAGTTAGGTCAATCCCAACCACTAACTTGAATTGACTACAACATTTCATTAACTCAAAAAGAATATTAATAAAAAAGAGATGTTTTCGAATCACATACCTCAAATCCAAGATTAGATCACCAAGGAACAACAATATATCCTCAAATTGATCAAACTTCCTTATTATCACAATAATCATTTAATTATTTAAGATCTAATTTTCCAAAAATCTATTCGTCCTTTTAGAATCACATAACTCACTATATAATAATCAAATGAGATGGAAGAACAATTGATAAAGATAAGAAAATGGAAATAACGGTACCTTTGATTTTCAGGATTTGATCTCACATGTTTTAAAACCCAATGATCCACCAACGACACTCCAAAAGAATTAAAATAGATCTATAAAAAATGATGTTTTACAAGAAAGATGAGTGAAGTGAATGAGAACAAAAAGTAGGATCTAGAATTTATAATTTAGTTTAGGATAAATAAAGTACAATTTAGTACACCAACCCACTATAATATTTTGGCTAGTCAAAGATGATAAAAACCTGGTATGGATTTAACATTTAGAACCCTTTAATTTCTATGGTATTTAATATAAATCTACATCTCTGACCAAAACCATGTTGTTTACAACAAACCATTATGTATTTTTTTTCATTCTAAACCTTGAGATAAAACCAGGATTTATGTTCCACAAGAAATTTCATTTTTAAAAAGTGTTGTATAACCATGATGTGTTTTTCTCCATTTAAAATTGATACTTTACCAAATCCCCTATAAAAATCACAATATGATAAATAAACATTTTTCAAAAACAACATCGTAGTGATAATAATAACATTGTATTTTTTACCTCATGGTGATTAAAGAACTCAAAAACTTCTCTTCCAGAAGCATGAACACCCACCACGGTAAGGAACAAAACCATGAAAAAGGAGAAAAATGGTGAAATAAAAATACTAAACAAAAATTTGGATTATCCCATAACTTTTAAATCACCTTTATTAACATCTAAACTAATATATACAATCCCCAACATCTAGAGATTGTAACATAGAGAACAACGAATTTGTGGGACATCATATTTGATAACTCTAAAAACATTCTCACTATTGAAAACAATTCTAGATAAATAAAAAAGTTTGAAAACTCAATTGTTTTGTGAGATATCCCCCAAATAAGAAAAATTCCATTAAAAACCATTAAACATGGAATAACAAAGAATTATAATATTAATCACTTTAACTGATAACCAATCTCAACATCAAAAAACAAATCAAGGTTTAAAACAACTCTATGTATCAAAATCATATATGTGACTCAGGATTATATGTACATTACTCTAAACCAACATGAATTTGTAAAAAAAATATTAAATATATGAATAATCCGTTTGGTACATTATTTTTATGATCCTAAATCTCTATATATCACTATATAAATGTTTTACCCTTCTCAATATCCAATTAACCAAATTGAATAAAGTGGGTGTCATCAATAAAGTACATCTAATGTTGAGAAACATAGAAAATAACTTCAATATTATCTATATGAGGAGGAAGTGATAAATGGAATGCAATATCACTAACTCATTCCAAGACCTGATAAGGTAAAATAAATTAGAGAGAATGTTTATTTCCTTTACTAATACTTCTTTATGGATGATGGGAAGAAAAATTAAAGAACACATGCCCACTAACCTCAAATTTAAGAGGCCTCCTCCTTAGATGCATACATGTTTTTTTTATTATCATAAGCACCCCACATATACTTTTGAATTACTAGTAATTTCTCTATCATAACTTATATCAAATATGATATAATGATCACATTAAATCTAGTCTCATTATTGTAAATTTGTGATATAGAATTCCATTTATATAATTCCCTAAACGGTGAAATTTCAAATGAATATTATATGAAAACATAACTAGTGGAAATGGTTTTACGAAAAACCATTCAAATTTACGCACACATGAACATAACATATACCCCAGTATCCAGATCACCTACTTCATCAACCCATTTTTCTATGGATGATTTTTTTTATAAATAATAAATAGAAGATAATTTAATTCCACAAAACTTTTTATACAAATGAAGTAATGTGAGGATCATGACCATAGTTGATCATACATGGAACACTCTGATGCCTCCCCATTACCTCCACATAAATAATTATAAGTGAATATATCTTCCTTGAATTATTAATTTCTATGAAGTAGGATAAATTAATTGTTTGAAATTTTCTAACCCATACAGTGTCATATCCCACTAAGCTATCCTATAATCCATAAATAAAATCTACCACATCCTTTGGGTAGTATTCAAGGACTATAAAAAACTAGTTGGGACTCAATACCTAACATTAAGTCACTGATAGACATGGCATAAATTTTTTTCTTTAACATTGAATTCTTTATTTCGAGAAACTAGAGTTCTAATTCAAATCATTATATATTTTCAATATTCTTGGGTGCACTAACATTTCTGAACTACAAAATACATTCAAAAATCTTCTCTAATCACCCAATAACCAAAAAAATTCCTTCAAAACAACAATAAATACTCATTGTCCTTTTCTATTACATAAGATAATTTTAATTATTGATAAGGAATCTACACATACCAACCTCCAGATCTTCAATATATTATTCCTATACGACCCTTCACTCATCTGAATCCTAAAAATTGATATCTATGTTTGTTTTCCTACACAACCCATTAGATACTAGATTAAATTTAATAGGATTCTACCAAATCATGTAATCATAATCATGATAAATCTCCACCCATATCTTTAGATACAAATCAAAATACCACTGGGTGAATATTAACGAGTAGAACCTATGACCTAAGAATAAGATAAAATATTTTATAATATAATAATAGTGACATGGATTTAGAGAATCACTAAAAATATTAGATCAAAGTTATAAGTAGTATAATTATGTTTATGATGAAATATATTCATGGACCCCTAAAATATCACTATCCAATAATACATTAATATGAATCCAAAAATAAGATAAGAAACTTAATAATAAACCTTATACATAAATCCTTCCTCGTTCATGTAAAGGATTGGTTCTTGAATCATTTATTCCTTTGGATACTCAAATGGAATCTAACTCTAATGTATCAGCAAACATACTTATCCTATTGGGATAATGCTTTCAAAGGAATCCTGATTTGTGAGAAATCAGATATAAACCTCTTCTAATAACACAATAATAAGAAGGAAACCTTGCACCTATTCATCATTCTTGGGTGGTACCCAAGAAATAATCTCATTAATCATTATAAGGGTAATAGTTAAATTGATAGTATATGTAAATGTATGTGTACCTAATGTGCCTAAAATTTCCACCTAAAGAACCTAAAATATAACTATTTTCATTTTAAGAATATCCAAGAAAACCATAAAATACTCACATAATATTTCTTTATACACAAATAATCAAAGAAATTATCAATAAAATCCATCATTAAATTACCCATTAACTCATGAAAAGCTATGTTAATCAATTCCCTAAATAGTTCTAGTTAATTCATGACATTAAATGGATTTAATAAAAAAAAAATACCCTTAAAACACCTAATGGATGTCTTGTAAATATTGTCCTCCTCCACCCTCATTTGATGATATCCTAATCAAAGATCAATTTTTTATAACCAATTATCCCCCTTCAACTATTCAAAAATGTTATCAATTGTCAAATTTAGATAATATTTCTTGACTATAACTAAGTTTAACTATCAATAATCCCCACACAACTACAGAATACTATCTCCTTTCCTGACAAACAATACTAGAGATACCCATGGAGACATGCTTGGTAAAATAAAAATTTCAATGATAGAGCATCAACATAATCCCAAAAATCATTGATCGTTGAATATTTTATCATATTAAGAGATATAAAAATAAAAGTGATAAATGGATTCAACTAAGTATTGAACGTGATCTCACATTGAAGGGGTGTTTTCTCAACCACATTAGAAAAAACACATATAATACCCCCCAAAATCCTAAAGGAATTCTCTTTCATACACCTCCCTTGATCTCAACATCATTTCTTTCAACTACGATGTTACAATATCAAGATGTTTTTAACCCACAAAATTATTCCATTCTGAAACAAATATCACATTCTTGCCTTTTGTATTGGAGATAGTTAGTCAACTCTGATTGAAATTGATGATAGACATTAAAAAATACAACCAATCCATACAAATTATGACATTATATTTTTTTGATGTAAAATAATGAAATAACTAATTGAATGATACCTTTTGATCATGAGTTCATAACTTTGAAATCTCTATATTAATGCACCCCATATTTTAACTGGTATATACAACACCAAGGGCATGGAAATAATTTCCACATTAACACATAAATCTCAAACCAAGGTAGGTGGAATGATGGATTGAAAAGATCTCATGTAAATCAACATATAAACATGGATAAAATATAAATAGATAATACCAAGAATTATATCAGTACCTCCAAGTGCTTGATATTATACAACATATAACTAGACGCATCATGAACTTGTACTTCATCTCCCTTGATAATAATCAACACCTTTTCCACACTCTGTAAAGACCCATAAAATTCAATGTAAATTTTTTTTTGTTAATTATCTTTGGGATTTTACAAGAACACAGTTTCTGACTGAACCTAATTCCGAGGTCCAGTGTGCCCGAAATCATTTTCCGAAATTTAGCTCGGGTACGTTCAGTAAACGAACGAGCGGGTTTTCCTAACTTTTGAACCAATGCTCGGAATCGAAATCTAAGGGCACCGATGGAACCACATCGTCGGTAATTGCTTCAGAACACCTTTTTCAGAATTGCGTTTTCTTGGGTGAGGTTATTAATTATTTTAGGTTAACTAAATAAAAAAATAATATAATGTGCAACAGATTTTATTTTTATTCTAAGCAGTGTTAACCTAGGCATGGTGGTTGGAGTGGGACCCACTGATATCCTAACTCCTAGGTAGGATATTAGTGAGGTGGGGCCACATGATCCCCACCCCATTTAATTTCCTTTTACATCCCACATGCATGTAATATAGTAACTCACCCGCACCCCCCTCTTAAATGCCAAGTCAACTCTTGCGTTTAATTAATTATTAAATGCCTCATTAATTAGTCAATTATAGATAATTAAATCATGATCTGTTTTTGAATTTCAATAACCATTGGTATGAGAAATAAAATAAGGCGAATCCTTATTTTATTATGATGTTTCTTTGTGCGAGGAGAATTGGAGAGGAGTTTCTCAAGTCTTAAACTTCATCTTCCTCCTTAAAGAACACGATGAACGCACCGTCGCAGATGAAGAACGCCGGCCTCCGACAAAGGGAGACAAAGAATGCCGAACCCTCAGAGATCGACGACGCAATGCCGTGTACCGAGACGCCGTCGATTCTCTTCTCTGCGACGCCTTTTTCCGTGACGCCTTCTTCTGCGACGTTCTTTCCCGCGACGAACCTTCATTTGACGACACAATGAGGTAGGGGTTATTTGTTTTTTCCCATGGTTTCTCCTTTTTCGTTCATCGTCTTCTTATTGGGCCTCCTGTTATCATAATAATGGGAGGAGTTCGGACCACACAAACATGGCCAACCCTCCTCCCCCATTGTTGGTTGTACTTGTTGCTGCACGAGCAAAGCCGGTGCGGTGCAACAGTACCGCGCGGAAACAATGAAGAACGGGCGAAGAAGCGCGGCGCCATCGCACTGTGCCATTGCAGCATTTCGAAGGATCTGCAATTTGATTAATTGACGAAGGATCGACAGGTGTTGATGGAACGGGCCGCAGAGGCGGTGTGATGATTCTGCAGTAAAGTGCGAGACCTAAGGTGAACGCCGGCGCAGACAGAATTGAAAATGGACCACTGGAGCAACCCCGGTGGTTCGCAGACTACACCGGCGATGCGGGTCGCCAGCGCGGTGGCGCCGGCGGCCGGAGCCCGTGGCCTGCATCGGCCGGCCTCTCGGAGGCAGGGGCATCCCGGCACGCCACCAGGAGGGACCGCTGTGACTGAAGTCACGGCGGCAGGTTCCTGGTCCGGTAGTCGCGCGGGACCGATGGAGACGCGGAACCGGACCGCGTCTGCTAGAAAGGAGCGGCTCCCATGCAGGGGCCGCAGCGGCAATCAAGGGGGCAACCACCCCCTTTGCGCGGCCGCTCAGCCAGCGCCGAGCCGACCATGCTCGGCCAGCTCCGAGCAGCCCCGATCCGGACCAGCCGCACTGGGCCGGGCTGCCCTGGCTAGGCCGGGCCACACTGGCTGGGCTGGGCCGCGCCCACCGGACTGGGCCGCCCCCTAATGGGCCAGACCCGGGGCCCGTTCGGGTTGACTCTGTTTGGACCGACCCGGGGGGGGGGGGGGTGTGCTGGGCCCAGACCCCCCATTTTCTGACCACTTCTGGTCTTTTGCTCACATCTTGGGCTACGGACCTCCAATTGGCGCAACATTAGTTGCGATGAAATCCTTGGATGGAGACGGTCATTTTATAATATTAAAATCAAGGTTTTTGAGAACCTTGGGTATGGCCGGGTTGGTTTGAACATGAAACCAACCAGGACGTCGGAGCAGAAACCCTTATAACTTGAGCTCCAGACGTCCGATTGACGTGCCGTCAACATTGTCGGATTCCTCTTAGTGAGACAGACCTTTTGCCTTACTCCGCTCGTGGTTTGGGCACAGTTGGAGTGCAGTCAGGTTTGTTTTGATTTAAAAATCAACCGGGCACTTGGAACGAAAAATCCAATAACTCTCAGACCGGGCGTCCGATTGACACGCCATCTATCGCGTTGTGTTCCTTTTGACGAGACAGAACTTTGGGATACATAAAATCCAGACTACGTTTCAGTTGATGTATCGACCTCTTGGCTCGTAGAGTGGACCCTCCCAGAACGAGCGTGCTACGTGCGGAAACCCTAGAGCTGGCTGCGGCTGCGACAATGATGTCTTCCATACTAGAATCCTCCGTGGGTTCAACGACGGCGACAACCGTATGGGAATCCACCTTTGGTTAGGCGGTGACGACTACAGTACTTTCAATCATTATGAAATCCTAGAGCTGGCTGAGACTCGACGACTGTTGATCAATCGACTCAGTGTGTTTCGGATAGCCCAGTGGGGAGCACTTGGTTGTAGCGGCAGACCCACTGTACCCGATAGAGGAGGAGATTCCCCAGCAGCTATGGTTTCGACATCATGATTAAATCCTAGTTTGATCTGAGTCTTGAATTGTAATAATTATCTTCGATATGATTGACTTTCTTCCCTATGTGGCTTGGGTTGTGTTTTCCTGTATGGATTGGTTGTACTATCCTGTGTGGACGTGATCGAACTTGGGCTCGGATGTTGGAGACGAACTGGGATTGATGACTTGGGTATATGTATGGGCATATACCTAAGTAGTGTTGGATGTTACTTCGTGATTGTATATTTTCTTTGTGGTTTGTCCTTTGTGGATTCAGGGAGACCTTCGGGGCTCAGGATGCCTACTGAGTATCATATACTCACCCCTGCACCGGCTTCGCCCACACTATGTTGTGTTGCTTCCAGACGACTGACATCACTGATAGAGGTCATGTCTTGTAGAGCTAGACGGTTCCCGGAGGAGGAACCCATGACGATTTGGTGCCCAGAGGTGGATATCACGACAAGTTGGTACCTGGAGGTGGACCACTAGATGGGACACATACAGGGTGGACGACAGGACCAGAGGAGCTGAGGAGGCTATCTGTACCCACCCTTCAGGTGGGATTTCCAGTGGACGGCTCGACGTTGCTTCTTTACATTTCCGTTTTTGTACTTCCTTTCCAGTTGTACTTTAATTTCAGTTTGGGTTTGTATTCTGGCCCGCTAACTTTTCCGCACTTACTTGTACTCAGTTTACTTAGTGTTTACTTCTGCTGGCTTAATTTATGGTGTTATTTACTTTCTAAAGGCAATGCCTTCCCCTTTATGTCGAGATTTACACCTTTGGTGCTGGTCGCCAGCCCCTGGCCCATGGAAGGCGGGCTTGGGGTAGTCACGGAATGGGCCCCGAGGACGGGTCTTGACAAATTGGTATCAGAGGAGTTCGGTTCTAACACAGAACTCCGGAATCTGATCTTTCTTCTATGTGAAGCAATAGTGTTAAGGGTATTGAGTGTGGTTATCAGTCCAGGGAGTCCACTGTTGGTTCGGCGGCCGACGTATTGGTACACCAGGACCCTAACTTCTGATTTCCAACTCAATGCATGAAAACATTGATTTCATGTGTGTTCAAAGGTTTTATTTGTGATTACTTTGTGTCAGCTCACCAGGTATACTGTTTTGACCGTGGTTCACCTGTATCTCTTCAGGATGGCCCCATGATGGAAGCCAGCTAGGGTTCATAACTTTGTGCGAGACGACAGCCCACCGAGCGATGAGGCCTCGGTGCGAGGCCCTTTTTCAGCAGAGGCACCAGCAGTACCTCTGCCCGTCGAGCCACCGATGCTACCAGCCCTAGCCGCTGAGAGTGCACATCACCTCAGTGAACTGCATGAGTTTTAGCATCATAGACTGCCCAGGTTTCGTGGGGAGACGGACCCTCAGGCAGCCGAGGATTGGCTGGAGGCGGTTGTGCGAGTTTTCAGGTTAGTGGGGACACCAACCAACCTCATGGTGATCCTAGTAGAGAGCCTCCTGCACAAGACAACAGACAGATGGTGGAGCATGATGTTGCAGGTGCAAGACAAGGCATCTCCCCTCTGGATGGACTTTTTGAGACTCTTCCTCTCAGAGTTCATCCCAACCACCCTCCGTGCGGTGCGCATCCATGAGCTTCTATATCTGCTGCATGGCAGCATGACGGTCGCCCAGTACTCGACGAGATTTACCGATCTCTCACGCTATTCTAAGGACATGGTACGAGACCCATTCATCCGGGCCCGGACCTTCGAGAAGGGACTATGTCATGAGATCAGGGCATCGATGATCTCCCTCAACATTCTGACACAGGCATGGGTGTTGGAGCGAGCCTCTTAGTGGAGAGCTTCCTTGCTGAGCAGTCTCCAGCAGCAGGACCCACCACTAGCCGGCATGCAGCTGAGTCTTCTGCAGTGGGCAGTAGACAGATGACGCAGAGGTCCAAGAGGACCAGACCTACAGGTGATTGACTGCATGACACAAGATCGTGTGTGCAAGACACCCGGGGTGGAGAACGACTTACCATGAGCGGACAGTGTTACTCCTGTGGCGGGGTTGCTCACATGGCTCGTGACTGTCCGACCCGCCATACAGATGATCACCAGAGAAATGAGGGACCTCCCAGGCAGTGACATAGGTTCGATCGAGGAGGACTGCAAGGAGTTGGATACCATGGCAGGGGAGCTGGCTGTGCAGCTGGAGGTGGACGACGCTTTGAGGTGTTGCCACCACCACCACTAGGGAGACCACCCCGACCGCATGGAATGGATGGATGGGGGAGAGCTCAGCTTCAGGCAGCTAAGGCCTATGATCATGGAGCTCCGGGAGCAGATGGACAGGAGCGGGACTAGCTCCAGACATGGAGACTTTTGTTCATGTTGCTTCTAGCTTGGTTGACGTTTGATTGTAGATTCTTTGTGTCTTTGAACTTTGAGCTGCAGTAATAAAAGACACCTTTCTTTTTGGAATTTACTTTCTTGTCCTCTATTTTTGTTGTTACTAAGAGGTTCCTGTTTAAAAACCATTTACTTGACCCTCACTTTTGAGATATCTACTAGAGGAGACCCAATGACCACACATTGATGCCAACGATGTGACTCAACCCTTCGAGGCGAGAGTAATGGTTGGATCTCTTGGTAGCAGCGTCGAGGCCTTACGACATAATCCTTGGTATAGATTAGTATCATCCATGTCAGTATTGACTGTATTAGGCAAAGATCATGGTTCATCCAGGGGATGAGACCAGATTTCTCTTATTGGAAAAGAAGAAATCTTAGCAGCTCTTGTAGGACTAGAGAAGGTCCAAGTCATCCAAGAGCAGATGAGGATAGCTCGGAGCCGGAAAAAGTCTTATGATGACAGGAGGTGGAGACCACAGGAGTTCAAGGATGGCAACCACGTCTTCTTGTGGGTCTCACCATGATGTGGATTATGGATATTTGGCCGAGGCGGAAAGTTATCTCAGTGCTTCATCGGACCATTCTAGGTCCTCAGCAAGATAGGCGAGGTGACTTATCGCCTGGCTCTACCACCTTAGTTGCACCGGGTGCACGATGTCTTCCACGTATCTTAGCTGAGGAGATACGTGCATGACCTGATGCATATCATCAACCATGGGAAGCTAGACCTTGATGATGGGGCGACCTTTGAGGAGGTCCTGGTAGAGATCGAGGATCGACATGAGCAGGTCCTACGTGGATGGTCGATACCTCTAGTGCACATCAGATGGCAGCATGTGAACCTCCAGGAGAGCACTTGGGAGGGGGAGGCTCAGATGCGTACTCAGTACCCACATATGTTCTCCTAGTTTATGATGTATCTTTACGGGGATGTAAAGCCCTGAGGTGGGAGTAATGTAATGACCCGTAAAAATCTTGGGAAATTTTATTTTTCTTAATTTTCTTTAGGATTTTACAAGAACACAGTTTCTGACGGCACCTCATTCCGAGGCCCGGTGTGCCCGGAATCATTTTACAATGTTTATCTTGGGTACGTTCAGTAAACGAACGAGCGGATTTTCCTAACTTTTGAACTGGTGCTTGGAATCAAAATCCGAGGGCACCGATTGAACCGCAGTGCCGGTAATTGCTTAAGAACACCTTTTCCGGAGTTGCGTTTGCTCGAGTGAGGTTATTAATTATTTTGGATTAACTAAATAATAAAATAAAATAATGTGCAACAGATTTTATTTTTATTCTAACCAGTGTTAACCTAGGCATGGTGGTTGGAGTGGGACCTGCTGATATCCTAACTCCTAGGTAGGATATTCGTGAGGTGGGGCCCACATGAGCCCCACACCCCTTTAATTTCCTTTTACCTCCCATGTCCATTTAATATAGTAACTCACCCGCATCCCCCTCTTAAATGCCATGTCAACTCTCACATTTAATTAATTATTAAATGCCTCATTAATTGGTCAATGCTCGATAATTAAATCGTGATCTGTTTTTGAATTTCAAAAACCGTTGGCATGAGAAATAAAATAAGGCAAAGCCTTATTTTATTATGTTGTTTTGTTGTGCGAGGAGAATTGGAGAGGAGTTTCCCAAGTCTTGAAATTCATCTTCCTCCTTGAAGAATACAAAGAATGCACCGTCCCCAACGAAGAACGCCGGCCTCCGACGAAGGGAGATGAAAAATGCCGAACCCTCGGAGATCGACGATGCGATGCCGTGTACCGTGATGCCGGCGATTCTCTTCTCTGTGACACCTTTTTCCGTGACGCCTTCTTCCGCGACGTTCTTTCCCGCGACGAACCTTCATTCGACGACACCTTGAGGTAGGGGTTATTAGTTTTTACCCATGTTTTTTCCTTTTCCGTTCATCGTCTTCTTATTGGGCCGCCTGTTATCGTAATAATTGGAGGAGGTCAGACCACACGAACACGTCCGACCCCCCTGCCCCATTTTCTGTTGTACTTGGTGCGGCATGAGCAAAGGCGGCGCGGTGCAATGGTACCGCGTAGAAACAATGAAGAATGGGCTAAGAAGTGCGGCGACGTCGTGTCGTGCCGTTGCAACATTTTGAAGGCTCTACAGTTTGATTAATTGGCGGCAGATCGACAGGAATTGATGGAACGGGCCGCCGAGGCAGTGTGATGATTCCGATGTAAATTGTGAGACCCCAGGTGAATGCCGGCACAGATGGAATTGAAAACGGACCACCGGAGCAACCCCGGCGGTCCGCGGAATCCACAGGCGGCGTAGCGGCGCCGGCGGCTGGAGGCGGGGGCCGGAAACGGCCAGATCCCCGGAGGCGGCGGCGTCCCGGAGCGCCGCCAGGAGGGACCACCGCGGTGCCAGGCGACTGGTCCCGCGGCCGTGCGGGACCGAGGGAGCCGCGACACCGGGCCACGTCCACTGGCAAGGAGCGACGCCCCTGTGGGGCGGCAACAACAATCAAGGGGGCAGCCGCCCGCTTTGCACGGCCGCTCGGCCAGCACCGAGCCGACCCCACTCAGGCAGCGCTGAGCCTCCCTTGGCCGGACTGACCGCACCGGGCCGGGCCGGGCCGTGTCCTAATGGGTCAGGACCGGGCCCGGTTCGGGCCCACCCAGACCCCCCATTTTCAGACCACTTCCGACCTTTTCCCCATATCTTGGGCTACAAACCTCCGATCAATGCACAGTTAGTGGAGATGCGATCCTTGAATCTAGACGGTCTTCTCGGTATATTACACTCAAGGTTTAGGAGAACTTAGGGTATGACCGGGTTGGTTCGAACATGGAACCAACCGCACCCTCGGAGCGGAAACGCTTATAACATGAGCTCTGAACGTCTGATTGACATTCCGTTGACTTTGTTGGATTTATCTTAGTGAGACAGACCTTTTGGCTTACTCTTCTCGAGGTTTGGACACAGTTGGTGTGCGGTAGGGATGGTTTTGACTTAAAAACCAACTGGGCCCCTGGAACGAAAAAGCCAATAACTCTCAGACCGGGCGTCCGATTGAGGCGTCATCTGTCGCGTTGTGTTATTTTTGACGAGACGGAACTTTGGGATACATCAACTCCATACTACGTGTCAGTTGATGTATCGAACTCTTGGCTCGTGGGGTGTACCCTCTTGGAATGAGCGTGCTGTGTTCGAAAACCCTAGAGCCGGCTGCTTCTGTGATGACGATGACTTCCGTACTGGAATCCTTTGTTGGTTCAACGACGGTGACAACCATACGGTAATCCACAGTGGGTTCGGCGATGACAACTACGGTACATTCAATCATTATGAAACCCTAGAGATGGATAAGACTTGAAGACTTCTGATCAATCAACTCAGTGTGTTTCGGATAGCCCCGTGGGGAGCGCTTGGTTGTTACGGCAGACCCAAGGCAGAGGAGCGCTTGGTTGTAGCGACAGACCCACAGTACTCAACAGAAGGAGTACCTCTGGAGGCTATGAGGGGGAGTGCTTGGTTTTAGCGGTAGACCCAAAGCGGAGGAGCGCTTGGTTGTAGCGGCAGACCCACGGTGGAGGAGCGCTTGGTTGCAGCGGCAGACCAGCGGTACTTAACAGAAGGAGTACCTCTGGAGGTTATGAGGGGGAGCGCTTGGTTGTAGCGGCAGACCCATGGTGGGAAGCGCTTGGTTGTAGCAGTAGGCCCACAATACTCGACAAGTGGAGTACTACAGCAGTCCAAGGTTAATGGAAAGCACTTGGTTGTAGCGGCAGGCCCACTGTACCCGATAGAGGAGGAGTTTCCACAGCAGCTGTGGTTTCGACATCATGATTAAATCATGGTTTGAGCTGAGTCTTGACTTTTAATCATTATCTTCGATATGATTGACTTTCTTTCCTATGTGGCTTGAGTTGTGTTATCCTGTGTGGATTTTTTGTGCTATCCTGTGTGGACGTGATCGAACTTGGGCTCGGATGTTGGAGCCGAACTGGGATTGATGACTTGTGTATATGTATGGGCATATACCTAAGTAGTGTTGGATGTTACTTCATTATTGTATCTTTTCTTTGTGGTTTATCCTTTTTGGATTCAGGGAGACCGTCGGGGGTCTTGGGGTCCCTACTGAGTATCATATACTCACCGCTGCATTGGCTTTGCCCGCACTACATTGTGTTGGTTGCAGACGACGGACATCACTGATCGAGGTTGAGGCTTGTAGAGCTGGATGGTTCCCAGAGGAGGAACCCCCAACGAGTCGGTGCCTGGAGGTGGATATCATGATGAGTCAGTACCTGGAGGTGGACCACTGGACGAGATGCATACAGGGAGAACGACAGGACCCGAGGAGCTGAGGAGGCTATCTGTACCCACCCTTCAGGTGGTATTTCCAGTGGACGGCTCGACGTTGCTGCTTTACATTTCAGTTGATGTACTTCCTTTCCAGTTGTACTTTACTTTTAGTTTGGGTTTGTATTCTGGCCCACTTACTTTTCCGCACTTACTTGTACTCAGTTTACCTAGTGTTTACTTCTGATGGCTTACTCTGTGGTGTTGTTTACATTCTAAAGGCAATGCCTTCCCCTTTTTTCAAGATTTATGCCTTTGGTGATGGTTTCCAGCCCATAGCCTATGGAAGGCGGGCTTAGGATAGTCACGGCATGGGCCCCGATGATGGGTCGTGACACACTCTGTGTAAAGTCTCTTAGGGAATGGAATATCTCAATGTTTCCGTTAACATATTTAATATTATATATATGGTTAAAGAGCTGGAGGACTAGAATATGGCTGATAAGGTTAATGAGAAATCATATGCTAAAGTTGTATATGAAACTCATGTGGTCCGTACAACACTAAAAATTTGTATCTACAGTAATAAATCAAAAAATACAGACATGAAAACTAAAAATTTCCATTCCGACCATAGAAATAACAAATAATAAAAAATGTTCTTGTAGAATACCAAGAAATATGAGCTCCATAAAAATTATATAAAGAGGGTTGTAGGTGACTCCTCCGAATCTGAAAACTCAACATCCATATCATGTGATATCTCCTACCTACATCCCCTCCATTTGAATAGTTATTTGAATATACCTCTTGTGGTGAAATATCTCTGCTAAAACCTTCTAAATTAGAGTATCCTTCATATTTTCCTAGATATAAATTGATAAAATGAATGGGATAACTTGGTAATGGATCTATGGGTGTATGGTCTCTTAATTGTTTCACCCATTTCTTATCATTTGGTAAAATATTACGTGAATTGTGGTGGATGAAAATGACCCTTATAAATAGTTATACTTCACTAGAAGGGGGGGGGATGGGTAAATTAAGGAATCTAATTTTATTACATATTTCTATATTTAAAAAAAACTCAAGATCTGTTATAGAGTGTGATAAGATAACTATATATGAATTATATTCACTTTGAAGCCCAAGCATTAAAGGAACAATATATCTTCACTTGTTTCACCTCTAAAAAAGTAGATATATGTTTTGAATGATTTAAATACTATGATCACACATTACACTATAATAACATTGTATATTAAAAAAAATTAGGGATTATCCTTGAAATTATGATACATAATGTGCATCTCAAATTTTGTAATGTGACCTTAAAAAAAGATGTTAAATTTAATTTTTTAACTACAAGTGAGTGTTCACCGAAAACATTTATCAATAATGATTATTTTATGATGATTCCTTATATTTTATTATTAATATTATCTTATTATTTCACTTATACATTCTATTTTTTACCTAAACAGTATCAAAACACGAAATTTAATAAAAATATTAATATCAAATTAATTTTATAAATAATAACGTCCATCAAATTCTCTCAATAATTTTCTAGCACAGAAGCTATAAAAAATATTTCATTCAAATTTAGATGTGATTTAAAAATTTTAATATTTATTTTTGTTAGAAACATATATTACTCACCTACATACATCCTAATATATTAAAAATTATAGAAATTCACTATCACTACAACATGAGTGTCATCACCACACTATGTTAGAAATCCATTTCAATTGAACTACTCCAAATTGTATTTCAAATTGATTCCAAATGCACACATTATACTAACAATGGAATGTGTGAATGCTGTTTTAGTTCAAGGCTTGAGCACAATTCCTTGGGAGAAGAAATATTACTCTATGATTGGAATTTGTAGACACACCAAATTCTTTATCTATACCATTTCACCTCTTTGGGTACAAGCCTCATTGATGTTTCCATTTATTTTTACCATATCATATTGAGTTCTTCCATATACTGATCAATGCTATTTTGATTCTTATGAGACCACCATTCAACATTTATTGAATATTTCATGAACTAATATATTTTATTCTTACTCTATATTTAATCATATGAATTATTTAATTATATTTATATACCACAATAACATATTCTATAACATGTATAATATTTCCATTTTTTAAAAGAAAATTTTCAAATATAAATTGCTTGTTTAATATTGTTTCAAAGGTTATATCCTTATTTCTTGATAATTAAAACATCATGAAAAGTTCATAGCGTACCCATGGTCTAGTATAATATTCTTACACACACCATATCTTTTCTTCCATGTAATAGAGCACTTTATCATTTATATAAGGAATCTTGAAAACAATAATGACTTGAAAAAAATTCATTTTAAGAATAATGAAATAAAATTTTCCTCATTTTGAATAAACCATAATAATTTAGATATTTGTCGTGGTGTGGTTATTTATGCCTTCACTTAGATCATATCCAAACACCTCCGTACTTCATCAAATTTCTTTCAATCACACCCAACCCTTGTGATATACACTATCTTAACTAAAAAATATAAATTAACTAAGATTGAATATTATACATGTATAATGATTTTAGTTGGAAGAAATTCCAAAAAACCATGGAATTATATATATTTGAGATTCAATTCACCAAAAAAAACATTTAGAAAACCCCTTTTTTGGGTCACCTACATCACATCAATAAATTGTGATCTCAAAAATATTCTCCAACTATTCATGGTATAAACAGTTACCCAATTTATCTTTATTTAACCACAAATATCAAATCATAAAAAAATCACTCTTCAAAATTATTAAATGTGGCATCATTTAATCATTCTAAGGCTACATGAGAAAAATATATATAGGAAAAAATAAATATTAATAATTTCACTAATTATTTCTCATTTAATAACTAAGATCCTTTTCAAAATCCTCTCTTACAAAACTCTTTACACTTCTCATTATCTAAAAATATCTTCAACATTATGCCTAGAAATGGTAAAAAATACTTTTCATATAAATAATCAACAAAATTATAAAAAATATCACACACAATAAAAACTCATGCCCATTCTTGCACCCACATTCAATTCATAGCTTTATCCTTTTAAAAAGCCATTATATATATATTCTCTCCTGACACATTCTTTGAATTTATATTATTAACTCCCCCTATGACAAAGAACCCAAATAGAATAAGAGAGGGGATGAAATCACAATACTATATCTTTTAATGGATTAAGGAAAAAGTCCCATCATTAACAAAATTTTATAAATTAAACCCTTCAGTAGTCTATTAGTGATCATATCCACTATATTATCACTAGTTTGAATAAAATCCCTATTCAAAATCCATTGATCCAATATCTCTTTGATAAAATGTTTTTTAATATCAATATTATTTGATCAATAATGATAAATTATATTTCATGATAAATTGATTGAAATTTTATTATCCAATTTTATGAACAGTGGAAATTTCAAATTCACATTTAGATCTTCCAATTAATTTTTCATCCATATCGGTCATGATGAATCTTGATCTATGAAAATACAACCCATCTCAAAAATACTCAAGGTCACCAAACTTTTCTATTTTGAGTTCCATGATATTGAATTCACACAAGGATATAAAATCCACTAGAACTGATCATCCATCATCAAAATTTCTAGACTAATCAACATATATAGATCTAATGATATCAATCCTTCTTTTTCGTTGGAATTCAAAACCACAACTAATTGTAACTTTGATGTACCTAAGAATCATTTTTCCACCCACAATAGGTGACTCTTTTTGAGAACTTTGAAATCTTGAACAATGTAACAACATACAAAATATCGAGTCAGGAATAAATCAAGTTGATCAAACTCCCAATAAGCATTATAAAATATATTTAACTGAGAACCTATATATATTTTTCCTTTGATATCTCAGTCACCACATAAATTTTGGTAGAATATTTATTTGAATTATCTATAACCAAAAAATTACAAATTTTTGAAGAATAATTATCTGGAGAAAGGAAAATATGATCCTTCCATTGGGAAATTTTTAATTCTGAGAAAATATTAATCTCTCCACTAATCGACATCAGAAAAAAAATATTCATCTCCAATTATAACTAATCAAAAAATCATATGTAATTTATATAAAACATATTATCACTTATATAGATAATAATTATTAATGATAACTTCTTATATTATTGGATACATAGGTTGATGTCCAATCTCCCATTCTAGAATTCTAGTTTCTTTAACCAGGGATCTAGTTTTGAGAATCATTACCTAGGGTATTTCATTAAACATCACACTACCGTTTTCATCATTCAAACACATAATTTATGTTACCTAAGAAGGATACCATAAGGTTTCTCAATATACACTTATTATTAAAAAATTTCTCTTAAGCAAGGGTATCTATAAATATATATGGATGATCTTATATTGACTTTCTACCTAAATTAAAAAACCCCTAATTGTATCAATTATAGAAACTAGATATAATGTTTCATCAAAATAATTTCCTTCCATATGTGAGAATCATTTGAATATAACTCTCACTATTTTATCCTCAACTATTACTTTCATTCAACTTGATAAAAAGTAAAACTTTGTTTTGAAAATGTTTTTGTTTTCTGGAATGGGTACCAACTCCAATTTCTTATTCCTTTTGATCTGATATAGAAGCTTTTTTATAACATTAATCCAATATTTATGGTCTAAATCTTCTTTTAAATATCAAGGATTAAGCTAATATCATAATTAGGTTTCTGTTGTCGTCCAAAAGTTATCAGTGTTTGAATTAATTTTCCTTGATATCAAATAATATTTTTAACATACACCAATTTTTGTAGATATGGATGAGTATAAAATGGTTTTTTAAATTATTATAAATAATTGAATAATTATATCTAACTTATTACCATAATTTTATGAAACTCTATTGGAATTCTCAAAAAATACGATTATATCTAAATTATTTTTTGAACTCTCTTCTCAAAGGGTGACCGAATTATTTAAGTATTATTAAATGTGAATATTAGTAATTTCAATAATATTTGATAGAAATTATATCATGTTTCAAAAGAAGGATAACCAAGAAAGATACTGTCATATCTCGATGTTACCATAAGGTGTGAAATGTTTTTTATTTATGTTTTATAACATTTATTTATCCCTGGAAAACATCACAACATTCCATATATTTGAATGATCTATAACAATATTGATGTATTTTATCATGACTTGAAATATCTTTTCTTGTAATGAATTATTATGGGAAGTAATTGGGAATATCAAGGCAGTGATCCTTAGTTACATAACCTATGTATAATGATAGAAAACAACTATTCATGTTGTAAACCAATCGAGCATAAATGATTCACAGCGTGAATGATGTTTTATGACGTAAACATGAAAATATTAGTTTTTAAAATGTGTTTTACCTATTTTACATTTGTGTGATTTAAACTTATCATTTATTCCTTTTTGTCTATACCAGATCATAACAACTCCCCACTCATATAGACTATTTTCTCCCTTCACCATGGATGGATTTCGGTAGGGATTCACCCTAGATATTAATGGGACATCACAATAGGTGATTTCGTTCATTTGTGTGATTTTTTATATTTTATAATATATTTTAAAATAAAAATAATTCTATAAAATAAAATAATTTTTTGGATCCATACATTATTGAACATGGTTTGTGGTTTAGGAATTCCTCTCATATTCTAAGGGATCTCTCATACATTAGTTTGTGGGTCCCTATGATTTCAACCAATTATGAGTACCTAAGGTATGTGGTTTATAAAATCAATTTTTCCTTTGAATCTCACATACTATTAATTTTTTAAAGTTTTTTTAAATTTTTAAATAAATTGTTTTGATTTTCATTTTTTAATTTGGTAAATGAATTGACACTACATATTATTTTAATGCATTTTTATAGCTAGTCATGAGGATATTAAAATTGATGTGATAAATCTATAATTTTACTGATTAAACAGTCCTTTGAACATGTTTTAATTATGAAAATTAGGAAATACTATAGGATCCTGGGTTTTATGTTGGTATTCATAGAAAATAATATACAAGTATAGCTAGTCTCCCTTGTATTGGACAATTATGAAAACTACGACAAAACAATGGTATGGTAGGGAGACACATGATGATGATTTTTAATGAGAGTCTACCAATTTTTTATTTTCTTTGGTCAATATGGGCATGAGGATATCAGATCAATCTAACCTAATTGAATTTATGAATAATTTCCATGAATCTAATTTGTTTGAAATGTTCTTCTTTAAAAAAAAGGTATTAACAATTCATTGAGAAATGGTTTATTTATATATTTTAGAAAATATTTTTAAAATGATTTATTTTAATGTTCTATTTTAATGCTGTGAAATTTTACTCTTGATGCATTTCTTTTAAAACTAATAAAAAGTTGTTATTTTCCTTATCTTATGCAAGATTAGGAAAATATTATATCATAATTATTTATTTATGTAAACTAACAGTAACTGAAATATTTAATAATGTTTACTTATGAAAAACATAGTAGGATCCAACTAAGCTATTGATATCACATAGTGTATTAAAAAATTTGTGAATATAGACCACTTCATTCCTGATTAAAGATAGGTAAAGGCACCAATCAATGGATGTGGGAATTATAGAATGTTCAGGTTCTAGTTATGGTGGTGGTGTGGTGGTATACTGACACACATGCCACATGAGATGTGCTGCGGTTTAATTTTTCATTTTCTTTTAGGCCTAGAATAGTAATTTTATTTCTATTATAGAACATATGTGTTTTCATTCTTTATGCATTGATTTATCTTATAGTACCATGTACTTTTTAGTGTTTATTTTATTTAGGATATATATTGGGATATTCATTCCCCTTTTCATAATATATATTGAATTTTTTATTTGTGGGATAAATCATCTCCAATAGTGATTTTTGGATACCTAGGTGGTTACCATGAGCCAGTGGGGATTGGTAAATACATTTATGCATTTCCATGGGCTGAATCGGGTGTCTTGTTTGAGTAAATCCCAGGTTGTTTCCTAATAAATTTGTATTAAAAGTGGTTACTAGTCTATATGTTTTACGATATGTTTACAGATAATATCTAATAAATTTGGGGTATATGGGTTAGGTTGTGAGTGAGTTACTAGATATCCCTTATCATGGTGAGCCTTGAGTTTGCATAGGAAGTCTGAGAAAGTGTGTTATTGATTATTTTTTCAATTTATTTTGAATATTTTTATAATTGGTTTATCCTTCTTTGATTTTATTCTCTTATATATATTGTTTATTATAGTACCGTGCTTCCAAGAATAATTCTAAATAATCCATTAGAGGGTGGTGTAGATAAAATAATATGTGAAAGTCCTCCAGTTTATAAGAAAATTATTGAGTCCATTGCATGTTTAGTCTCTAATATGGGAATAGGTATAGATTCCATTCCTTCTCAAGCTAGAGATGTGAATCCATAGAATTATGAGGATTGAAATTGAGTCTAAGGTTTTATCTTCCTGAATCCACCATCAATGTTAGGGATGAATGACCTTGAGAAAGTAGAGTATTGGTTTGAGAATATTTTAAAGTATCTTTGAATTCTATGTGATTATAGATTCCCCTAAGGTAATGTGTTATATCTTAAAGATTGAAGGCCCTAGTCGAAGGTGGTTATAATTAGTGGCTATAGAAAAGAATAACGAGTTTCTATAATGGAAGGTCTATTAAGTCATATTTACAGAACAGTTTTACCCATAGATGATGGTTTTAGACAAGTGTATTTATTTCCTCACCCTTCAAAAAGGTGACTAGATACTAATGAAGCATATCGACCATTTATAAAAACATTCAATTTTTACAAAATGTTTTATTGAATGAAAACCAAAATTATCCATGGTTTAGATGACGTTATGGCTTCATATCCATTCTTAGGTATTCATGATGACATATTCCATATATGTCAAGAAATTGGATAAACATTTATTTAAATAATTGATCATGAAGTTTGGTCAAGAATGTTTAGAATTCCTCCCACATATGTTGGATGTTATAGTGTATCTTATATAAGATGAGGGAAAAAATGAGTTTTGAAAGTGAATTGGTATTGAATCTCAATATTTTATTTATTATTTTTTCTCAATAGAAACTAGAAGAGGACCTCTAAAATGATACTCATGTGAAAATATTGGGAATTGAAAACATTATTCCTTGACATAATTGAAGGCTTTCCTATCATGTGTCTCTATGGATCATTATACACATTTCTATTAGTATTTATATTCCTAGAAAAGTGGTTTAGGCTCTTCAGAATCAAGAGGGTAAGTGGTGTAGTTAGATGCATCCCAATAATCTATTTTTCATCTTTATGCTAACAAGGGTAGGTATAAGTCTTATTCTTTGGAGAAACACTTTCATCTGAAAGAATAATTTGAATTGGAGGTTGATGTTATCCCTGCGACATAGAGATATACTATTTTGATTGATTTATCCACAAAAACTGCATTATCTGATATAGGCGCCTCTCACTAGTTAATGTTATCTCCATTTGGGAATATTTTTAATCTCTTAATGGAACTCATTCTCTATATCAATGATATAAAAAACCTCTCAGAAATAAAATGGAAAAGGTTTTTTGACAACTCAATGATCCTTTTATATTTCTAGTGTTAAGCTAGTTTGGGGCTTATAAGCTATTTATGTGGATATATTTAATGATATAATCCTAATGGAATGGATGATTATCCATATATCTCCGAATAATTGTTAATTTTGTTGGGTTCCTTTCATTACCCTCAACATGAACACTTGGTTGTTTCATAGATAATCTGATCTACTATCTAGTAAATAATGACCCTCTCTATCATAGGTTAGTAAATTTTTATCCTCATACATAGTTGATATTGATTCATAAACTTTGAGTTGTGAACTTCCCACCATGGTTAAATAGTTTCTTTAAGTGTTGGTTAACCTTAGATTCTATGCTCATATGTTGAGAATGTAGACATGGTTACGTTTTGTACTGTGATGATTCAAGAATACGTTTGGGTAGTTTTCTTATGCAAGGAGACAACTTGGTGGAGTATGGTTCTATTCAAAGTTAGAGACATGAGATTAAATACCCACTCAAGATCTAATTTTGTTTTATATTCATGAATTCCCTTTAATAGTGGTAAATACTACCTTTCTGGGAAAGGTTCATAAGATTTATTGACTATAAGAGTTTAGGTTAAAAATTTTCTATGAAGTACCTAAACCTCATATAGAGGTAGTGGATGGAGTATCTTATTCCATTTTATTTTGACATCACCTACTCCTCATAAAATTGAAATGTTTTTTCTGATTCCCTCATAAAGAATTTACCCTCGTAGACTATGATGTAGTTGAACGAGGAATAGAACATCAAGGGATTTTTTTTAAGATTCTCTTGGATGAAAATAAAAAATGAGCCATTGTCTCTTTGGTGAGTATATAATTGAAATCATCCCTTATTATGTTTTTTTGGAATATTATTCAGATAGTAAATTTGACAATATTAGGAATTCATTATATGGTGGTTACCTCATCATCAAGTGTTCTTTCTCTCCAGATTGTGTTCATTGGTTCAAAAACATACAAGTTGTTTCTCTACCCCTGAGATATGTTCTAAGGGAGCAGTGTCACTTCTCAAAATGGGATGTTCAATTAGGAACTAATAATATGTATTACATCATTAAACATTAGTTTTTGTGGACCAATATGAAGTTGAACATAATTAAAATGATATCCCTTTTTTATACATGTTATCAAGATTAGTTTAAGAACCAATATCCATCCTGTTTGTTTCAACCACTCCTAATACAGATATCAAATAACGATAAGGTGTCAATGGATTTCATCATCAGATTACCATGATCTCCTATAGATAATAATTCTATATGGGTAATGATTCAATCATTAACCTAGTCAAAAAAATATATTTTGATATGGGATACCGCTATGGTTGATGACTTGGTAATGTTGAATGAGTAAATCATTATGAGGTTATAAGGGTTTTTTCTACTATTGTTTCTGGTAGAGACCAATTATTTACCTATTAATTTTTGAAAGGACTCTAAGAGTTTATGTGTAACACCCCATGTATAAAAAATTTGTGAAAATGTAGATGGAATATGTGTTTTTGATTTAGTGGAATTTTTTTTGTGAACCGGAGTTCAGAATGTGATTCAAAGAGTTTGAGTATCCTTAAGTGGTTGTTTTGGACAAGAGATGAGGCTCAAGAGATAATAAAAATGACATCATCATCTAATTAACCTTTTTTTTAGTTTTGTAAGATACAAAATCTCACTGAACAACCAATAAGCCTAGAACAACCATCCTTTGAGCCAACAGAAAGCTTATGATCTTGGAATGACAAGTTGGTCGGGATTATGTGATTTTTAGTGAGGGGGATTCAGATCATTTTACTATCGAAATACCTCAAGATTTTTGAGGTAATTGTTCTTCAAGGAGTTACATTCTTCTTGCATCCTCCTCCATCATTCCACCTACTGTTCCCCTTAGTCTTGGGTGATTCTAGGTATGTTCCAATAATGATTCAAGGAATGATCAATGATTCTCTTTATTTTTGTTCCACTTTTCATTGGACAATAATATTTCATGGATTTTGGCTAAGGGATTTGAATATTATTTCACTAGAGTATAGTGAAATTGTCTGAGAATTATGGGGATTCCGATCAGCTTGGCAAGAATATGTCCCAAGAAGATTATTTCAAGGAATTTCATGATATTTTAATAAAGGTGTGATACTCTATAACTTTTAATTGAAATGATAATAAAATTAAGAGAAATTGACTTATGGATTGATTATTTAATTTAAATATTTTTATTAGCTTTCATAGAGAACATTAAGATATGATATTTTGTCATTATTTCCCAGTGTTTTATTTAAGGTTGGGCACATTTATAAATTTAATTAAGGTTTTAATTTAAAATTAAAAAAAATTATTTTTTTCTGTGACACTTGTTTGTGATTTTTATGAAATAACATATAAGATGCATTGTGGACATCCCACATGTGGTTCATTTAATCATATGTTTTTAGTGAGTTTTAGTAAATTCTACAAATTTTTTTTTATGTTATATAATTAGTTTTAATCATTTATAATTAAACATTTGGGATGTATCAACATGAGATGAGGCCTCCGATGGGTGGATTATGGCTATCTGAGCCATAAATGACTTGGATAAGCTTGTGTAGTGAGATTTTATATAGTAGTTTAAAATGGAAATTCTATTTATATGGTTTATGTTCTTGAGCAATTGCTCAGTGTCTTGATTCTCTTTTTATCGTATATATATTGTGTGGAAATGCCAACAAGTTATATGATTGAAATTTCTAATTTAATAATTGAATCGGGATCTATAAATAAATGTGGTAGGCCCTTATATAAGATTTGATTGGTCCATTAGAATATAAAGATAGAAATATAGACCACCACATGTGGTCCATGATCTATTTAAAATTAAATTAGAATAATGAGTAGTGGCCCTTGAATCACCATGGACTATGTTAATTAAAAATTAAATTTATAAATTCCATGGACATACCCTATTATTTGATGCACGTGATAAATGAGGAACTATTGATTAAGGAATTTGATTAAATGGTTTGATGAAAAGGTAAATTAATTTAGAGGGTTATTGGTGAGATATATATCTATTAAATGGTTAATTGTTGATATATTTATATATAATGATTAAATGGTTTGTTAATATAATATATTAATTAAATGGTATATTGGTGTGATATACTAATTAAATGGATTATTGAATATATATATATATATATATATTAAATAGTTTATTAATGCAATATTTTGATAAATAATTATTGATTCAATATAGTTTTTGATATTTTATTTATGTGACATATTGATTAATTGGTTTGATGATGTTATATTGGTGGTTGGGGGACCTTGGACATAGTTATTTGGATCATTTGTGCCTATTAGGGGACCATGGTGTAATTCCAAGGATCTGTATGCCTATTATGATGATTATATACTTTTGGGAGACCTTCTTGTGACTCTTAGAATCTATTATTCTTATTAAGATTATCATACACTATTGGGGGAACTTGAGGTGACTCCAAGGATCTAGTATTCTAATTATTATACTATTTAGGGACCTTACACTTCGTCCTTGGATTTGGTTTGTGCATTATTATACTATTGGGGTACCTTGGACTTAGTCCCTAGATCTTGTGTTACCATATCTGTTTATTATATATATGATCATGGTATATGTAAATGAGATATTCGACACTGACATGGGTAGGTATGGTCGAACCAAAGTAACACGTTTCACATAAGGATCAATGATGGTTATTTATTTTTGTATTATATCATTATTCTATTCTATTGTAATTTTTTTATATTTATTTCACATGTATGTATCAATGCATTTACTGGTTATACACAAGACTATGTTGGTGGTCATCTGTCAATTCCTTTACACACACACTGCTCGGTTGGCTATTGCACTTGGGTACCTTAGCATCATTCAATAATCACAAGTTTATGTTAGGAAGAGGCCCAATGTTGATTTAACAAGTGGCTGGGCATTCAATGGGTTTCTATCATAAGGAACTTAGGGTGAAGAATATGAGAAGGGTTTTTTATCAGAGGTAGGAGGAGGAGTTCCTGGTTGAGGCAGAGGGAGTGTTGCAGAGACCTTCTCCTCTGTTTTCTAGAATGGGGATTGTCGATGGTGACCTATGTAGAGGGGAGGTACAAGCTGGTAGTGTTTCCTGAAATGGTGTCTTGGTTATAGAAGTAGAGTCTAGTAGGAGGGAGGAAGGATTGGGTCAGTAGGATGCGAATGGTGGAGAAAACCTGGTGGTTGGTGGCAGTAGGGAGGTGAAGGGGTGGGCTGGCATGGAGGTTTTGGAGCAGATTTCTACTGTGTTGGAAGAGGTGGGAGAGGCAACAATTGTTTTGATGGCCCAAAAAGATAGTGGGAGGGAGGAGGGCCCAGTTCATCTTAATGCAGTAGGTGTGGAGATCATGGTTCGGTTGGCGGATGGTGAGGAGTACTTACCACATGATGGTACATGTTCGGGCAGTAGTGAAGCAAGGAGGCAACTGCAGGGGCAAGATTCAACAAAAGTTTATATGGACAGCCAGGGGAAGGATCCTATTTTCCTTGGAAATAGTTTTGAAGGACTGGTTGTGGAGGATATAAGTACCACTCATGATATTTCGCTTGACCTAGAGAGAGGGCATATGAATGCTTTTAACGAGGATGAACTTAATCACTCGGCAATTGAAACACCAATTTAGGAAAATATATGTAAGTCAAGGAGAAGCAGGAGGGACTACTCATCCCCCCCTTGGGAGACCAGACTATCCAGGAAGAAAAATGATAAAAAGGATTCCTTGGAGGAGGTGGGAACATAGACAACAAGCGCCCAGGGTGGACATCCATTGTATTTATTTCTTAGCAGTGCGGAGGAGGTGACCGGGCCGGTGTTATTGCACAGTGCTGTGGAGGAAGGGAGAGAACACAAGGACTTTTCCTTTTTACTGAAGCTGATCGGAACACGGTCAGGTAAAAAATCTAATCCAGGTGAGAAGGAAATGACATCTACTGGGGTTGTCATGCAAGAGGATTCTCAGGTTTTGATCAAGGAGTGCAATAATTAAATGGGAAGATCTACTTAATAGATAAAGAAAATAAAAGAACCTATCCTTTGCTCTGGGGAGGACATGGTAGAGGAATTTCTGTATGTTAACATCCCACAAGAAGAGGCTGATATGATGGGAAGAGCTGTAAGAGTAGAGGTCAACAGCGAGCAGGCTAACTTGATTGAAAAACATGATTTGATCTTGATAAGAGGCTTCAATGATCGGAAAATCAGTAAAGAAGAATATATCCAAACATGGGAGAAAATGGAGGACCGATTTGAAGACGTTATTGGGGAAGATCTTGATGCTAAGGTATGGCTAATGAATTGGAATCTTTATAGGGAGGAATGCACTAATATGCTAAGGCTATGTTTTGGTAACTTTTCCTTTTCTTATGAGGCTTCGCCTCCAGACTGATTGGGTTTGTCTCTCACTTTGCATTTAAAGTTGTTTTGTGGTATTTTTGGGTTTTCTGCAGTCAGGGTGCTAATTGCGTCAGTAGAAGGTCATCTTCATTCTGGTTTTCTCTGAATCCCTCGAGGGTAGATCCTAGGGGTCCATTCCATCACTTGAAGGCTATGTGAATTCCTATAGAATTTTCTAAATGGAGGATTTGGTTTGGTGTCGATGGTCGCGCTGGGGGACACTCAAGGTAATCCTGGGTGTATTTGACCATCCTCTATGATGTTCTTATGCCCTAGATCATGGTTACTTGAGCATTGTTAGTGGTTTTTGGGTGTTTGTATGTTTTGGTAAATGTGATTGTTTTGGACTCATGTAGAGGGGTACTGGGAAACCATAAACAAGATTTTGAAAATGAAAAAACATATTACGGCACTAATTATTGATGCTTTTTTATTATTTATTTGTTCCATAAGGTTTGATGTTTGTTTATTATTATAGATTATAGTTGGTTATATAAACTGTTATTTATACTCTGATATAATTGTATGGTCTTTCTATTATCCCATAAAAGACCATCCTTACTAGTTGTTAACCTCAAAACATATTGGGAATGACCAACACCAATCATGGCTTATAGTGAACTAGAAAAGTTATGTTATGAAGTGGTATTAGAGAATTTTTTTATCATACTTTTTTTTTCTGATTTGTTATATATGAAGCATAGGAAACTATTAGAGCATGTGATGGATATTAGATAGGTGAATCATTAACACCATTCCTAATAATAGGTCATGTTATCATGGTATTGCGATTACTATTCTTCATTTTTTCAATTATGGTTAACATATTTCACCTCATGTGACACAAATAATGTTTTTATTTGTTGATTTATTATAGAGTTTAAGATCATGTCCTGTTGGAGAGGGGAAATTCACTGAACATATAACTCTTGGACCAATGGAAAGTGGATTCTCTTGCATTGTATTGAATAAATAGGACCCACATGAAATTGCATTCTTGTGATTACTATCACTAATAAAAATTTTATAAAATTTCATGTTGATTATATGGAAAGGTTCATGAGGATGAAAACCATATAGTACCTCAGTGAATTGATTCATAAAGACCCTAGTAGCTCAGTAAAAGAATTTAATACCTATATAATATAATTATTGTGGGTGGTAGAAAAATAGGTTTAGTTACATAAATTTTCAATAAAATCATATGATGTTTTTTTCTAAGTATCTTTTTGAGGAAATTGTACATATTTGAACAATGTTTTATGGCCACATAACATGGATTCTCAAGGATGATGATATTATTTATTCATATGTGTCGCAAAATAATATTTTGATTCAAGTTGAGGTAATAATGTATGTAGATTCCAAGTGATATTAAATTTCATGAATAAGTTGATGAATTGATATGTGACGCCTAAATATTTTATGATACAAGAGTCTATATATTTTTTAGCTAGCCATGATATTTAATGTGGTGTTAAATATATGTAAAAAGTGGTGTTACCTATATGTTATGATTTATTTGATATTTGAATGATGGGTTGGATAATAGATCCATGTAACATCAGACTAGATCAGGGCCTTGATGAGATGATATTTATGATTAAAAAGATGGATTTTCCTCTACTATTGTTGATAGGTGATGTGAGATGGTAACCCCAGATATGAGTTAGATGGAAATTTGAGTTACATAGAATAAGAAAGCATGAGTAGGTGCTTTGGTTTATTTTGATGATGTACATGGGTTTCTACCAACATATTATTGTGATTCCTAGAAAAATTTCAATGCCAGTCACTTATAGTAGTGCATCCCTTGGAACCATGCGAGGATTCAAAGATAGTACTAGTAGGATGCAAGAACCAATTGATTCATGATGTAAATGAAAACCACAATGAGAGAATGAGTATATGCTTAAAATTAATTAAAGGATTCCTAGATTTAATGGTGGTCATGTTACATTTGTGGAATATATCAAACAACCCAATTTGGATGTGGAGTTCCATAAGAAATTTTTATTTGAAGGGATAAACATTACAAGTGCATAGTTATTGGTTTATTCATGTGTATCATTATATAATGATATATGTCTCATCATAGGAACTCAGTAAATGTGAATGGATGATACATGAGAATACACAATTATGATTAGTTGAGGCTATGTTGGACATTGAATAAGAAGCAGTGATTCAAAGTCTTGGGCAGGATGATTATGTCTGATGCCACTGAATTTTGGTTTTATCAATGGTTGTGTATAGATCGAGTATGGGTGAATTAAAATAAATTCTCGTGTGATTTATGGTCTTGAAACAATCACAATAGTTTAAATCATAAAACAAGATTCATAATATAAATACTCACAGTCAGTGGATATTAAGAATTTTCTCTATAATTAATGATGTCAATATAAATGGATTGGTAATAGGAGATAATGGTGATGATCATGGATATATAGGAGAAACACACATGTATTGATTAAACATATAAAGGGTTTTTCTAATAAGTTGTACAAGTAAATATTTATCGAGGGGAGTCTATTGTTGGACAATTGATGGCATGACCACCATAGACAAAATTATTTAGTGGATGTTTTTATTGAAAAGTATATGAGTTGGAATCCATGAATAATTTGTATTTTTTATTCAAAATATTATATAATAGGGATGGCCATGTATTGTTCTTATGTTTGGTAATGGATTGAATATAAGATGTGTTGATTAGGAATCTTGTTTGATGTGGTAGAAATGAATATATGTCCATGGAGGGGAGAGTTATATCTATTGTGGGAGCATGGACCTCATGTTGGATGGGTTTTTTACATAATTAGACAACTCAATGGTAGTTTGATATAAACTATGGATGCTAAAAAGTAGGTTAAGCTGACTAATTTTGACCCATTTAATATCAAATTTTAGATTTGAATGTGTGATGGATGGAGTTTGAGCACTGGAATAAATCATGAGATAAACTGAAGTTATCTAAGTGTGAATCAGATCAATTATGTACCCATGATTAGAATGATATAATGGAAGCATCTGAGGATAGTGGAAAATACACCATTCAAATTCACTAGATGACTATTTCAGACTTTAATGTTTCAATTCAATAGCCTCAAGATGCCCTGAGGGTCAAGGAATCCTGATCAAGAGAGATGATTTCACATTTGTAGTTAAAGACAATTGTTTTATGAGAAAGGTCATCTAGATGATGGTTGACTGATGATTTTTTTTATAATTGGACATGATAAGGTACAAATATTTTTTCAGGCATTGAATCATATACAAAGAATAGGTTTTGAGAATTGATCAGGTAATAATGAGAAAAAGAAAATAAGTTGAGCCTTGTGATTTAATGGTATAGGATCATCTAATATGTATTGACTCATGATGAGGATAAATATTGTCTCTTTTTCTAGTGATTCTATGCAGAGGTGATTTTAGGTATATAGTGACCACACCGAGTGGGTTATTGGACTATGAAAATACATTTTATGGGCGATTATAATGGTGAGGGACATCGTGGCTTGGAATTGTCCATATGGGAAAAGGACTCTACTAGATAGAATCAATGTTCTAGTGATGATTTGATGGATGAAACCATGGTTTATATGAATTTATGGGTATGGGTGAGAACTATTTCATTGATTCAGTGAAATTAAAGGGTGGGGTCTTATGTTTTGGTGATAGGACGTCATAAATTATGAGTAGTGAAATGAAATAACATTTTTGATTTAAAATATGGAAAACATTTATTTGGTGCTAAATTAATGATGTATATTGTCCAAGAATTATAGTTTAATAACCAATGAGAATTATCGGGGATGATTATCGTTATAGTTGAGAGAATTTAACACCCCAATTTCTGAATAGTTGAGAAAATTCATAAGGAATATGACTTTTTAATTTAATGGAAGATATTTTTTTAGAATACGAGTTTAGAATGAGATTATTTGAGATTGATGAACCATATGAAGAGGTTTTCAACATGATTCGAGGCTCAGGATGGATATATAATTCTTGAGAAGTAATCAGAGATAAGGATGAGGTTGTTATAATGATGAATCTTCCACTGCCCATTCTGTGGGATATGCGGTAGCCCAACAAACAACTTTGGCTCACCGAACAAGTGTTGAGCCCAAGACAATCATATAATGAATCCTTATATATCTGGTTGTCTTAGATAATCCCTCCAATTAGTTTTATAGGAATGTTTCTCACAAGCATGTTCATTTAATTTTTCCATCAACCCCCTCATGATTTTGGATGTTAAGGTACTTGGGATAAATCTATTCAACTAGCTTTTATACATATCCTTACCCCTTGGTCCCCCTTAATCCAAGGTGATTCTAGGAATGTTCTAATTATTAATAAATGTATGTTCATCGAATATTTGTTAGGTATTCCCTATTTACATTGGAAACTAATCTTCCTTCAATTTTGGATGTGGGTTTTGATGTTGATTTTAGGATGAACCTGGCGAAATCATCCATGAATGATGGGGAAAGGTAACATCTTTGCTTGAGGGTGTCTGTGGAGGATGATTTAAAGATTCTACACACTTTTTTTGTTATGGTATGTCAACCTTTTATTTTCAATGTACGTTTGAAAAAAGGGAGATAATGACCAATTGATTAGTTCATTAATTTGGGGACTTTTCTCACCTTGCGTAGAGAATGTCCGGAGATGTTGTCTACATGACATTTCATGATATTTTCTTGAATGTATATTTGATTACTAAAAATTATTAATGATTTATATTAAAATTAAAAAATATATTGGATTTTTTCCCTTTTATTATATTATGGATTTTTTATAAATAACATTGGAGATGTATTGTGGACCTCCCACATGTTGTTAGTTGTGGTTCCAGTGTGCAAATATCACCGGGGATTTTTACAAAAGTTTTCCTCTTTTAATTATGTTATTTAATTAACTATATTTTTTTATAATTAATAAATTGGTATGTCTCAAAAATATAAAGGTCATCTGATTGACGGTCCACAACTTTTTTTGGCGATAGAACTAGGCAATCTTGGGTAGTGTGTTTCTAGTTTGTAGTTTAAAAGGGAAAGGAAATATATAAGGTAAGTGGTATCAAGATACCCCATAATGTCTTGATTCTATTTTCATGTATATATGATGTGTGGTTGTTCCAATATATTACAAATTTGGAATTTGTTATTTAATAATGGGATCAGGATCATTAGTTAAATGTGGTAAACCCTTCCATTGTATCCAAGTGGACCATTTGTAAGCAAAGACCGAAATATAGGACACCACAAGTGGTGTACCAACCTTTTACAATTAAATTAGAATTAAGAGTGGTGAACCTAGGATTTATTTGTCCTTGGTTTATTACTATTGAAATTTTAGAGATTCTAAGGACTAATCCTAAGAAAATATGCACCATAAGAATAAGAAACTATTTATTATTGAATTTGAATAAATGGTTACATAATGTGGTAAATTGATTAAATGGTTTATTGACGTAATATATATTTTTTAACTGTATTATTGGTTTAATATACATTGATTTATTTTTTTATTGATGTAATATATTCATTTAATAGTTTATTGATGTGATATGTGGTTAAAATGGTTTTTTACTACAATATATTAATTAAATGGTTTATTGATGAAATATATTAATTAAATGGTTTACTCATGAAATGCACTAATTAAATGGTTTGTTGTTGTGATATATTGTTTAATTGGTTTGATGATGATATATACATTGTTGGGGTACCTAAAACTTAGTTTCGTTGATATGGGGTTCAAATTATTATATACTATTGGGGGACCTTGATTTGACTCCATGGATTTGGTATTCCCATTATGAGGATTATAAAATTTTGGAGGACATTCATGTGATTTAAAGGATTTGGTATGTTATTTATGATGATTATTTTCTATTAGGGGAAATTGAGGTGATTCTAAGGATCTTGTACGCCAATTTTTATAATTTTGGGGGAGCTTGGACTTATTCCATTGATTTTATATTCCCATTATTATACTATTGAGGGACCATAATCTTATTCCATCGAAATAGTGTGATAATATTTAATATTTATGTAAATTATCATGTTATAATGGATAGAGACATAATACATGGGTTTAGGCTTATATGGTTGAACCCAAATGTCATGTTTCACCCAAGGATTGATGATGGCTATTAATTATTTTATTTTTTATACAAATCTGCTATTATGTAAATATTAATTTTTCTATGTATGTCTCATGAATATATCAATGCCTTTACAAACTATATGTCGGACCACATTGGTGGTTCCCTACTGAGTTATATACTCCCACCTTGCTCGGGTAACCATTTCACTTAGGTATACAAGAAAACTTCACTATTCATAAGTTTAGATTGAGTCGACGCCTGAAGTATCATTACCATGTAGGAAATATCAAAATGGATTGGTCACTAGGATATGGTGGGGCATAAAGATGTGGTTGATACTCATTGAATTATGTTCCCTCTTTTATTTTCTATTCGTGACTGGTTTGATGGTGGCTAGTTTATGGTATAACTCTATATTATATTCCATGATCTATTATTTATGTATTTTTTAATTTATTTATTAAATATAATATGATGTTTATTTATTATTATGGATTATATTTTTTTATTTCTAATGTAATATTTTCTTTTATGTAAGGGAATAGTCTCCCAAGTATTACATCATAACCCCTTGCTACTAGATGGTAGCCTCTAGTGTATGAGGAGGCCTTCCTAAAGTCACATAATGAACTGACCTGACCACTACATATAATGGAAAAGGAAGGGGATATTGCAATATGAGTTCTAATGTTAGGTTAAGAACAACAAATCATCCTTAGACGTTTGGTCAAATTAATCGACCAAATATGATTTTAGAAAACAAGTTCGTTGTTTATGTCTTAACTATGGAGGTACATAGGACTTTCATATGGGGCAAGTTTAATTTTCATACAATAACAATTACCAGTTTCCAATAAAAATGAGTCCCATTGAATCCTTGTACTGTCAGACTTCTAGATCACCCATTTTTTGGTTTGAGGTCAATGAATAGTCATTGGTTTGGATGAGTATTGTTCAGTAGATGAAGACTAGGATCTTGATTATTCATAAGTGGTTGATGATAAGTCATAGTCAATAAATATATTATATGAATCATTGTTTCCACCCATTGATATTTTTGAATAGTGACTAGGTATTGTTGAATGCTTCAACTCAGTTGGTTCACTGATATCATGGGACGAATGGGATGTTTGTTTCAATGTACATGTGTCTTTTTTATATCATTGAGAGTATTGGAAATGTGGTACATCACATGTAATTACCACCAAAATTGTACTCAATACATAATTTGTTTCATGCATCTCTACTCAAGAAGTACAATCCTGACTCCTCTCTTATTCTTATTTGGTAGGAGCTCGACATGAAGCCAATATTTTTATTGTTCAAACAACTAGTTCAAATGGGATGTTTATTAGAAATTATTCTATATAAGAGATCTAATATACTATTTTGTCTAATATGGAATCAAATATCATATTCTCATGAAATATAGGGGTGAGAAATGATCATCAGGGAGTTGTGGACTCACCCTTTTTTGGACCTACCATATTCAAATTATATTTTCTGGAAACAATATGGTTGGGATATTTGTCACATACCCATACTACATTCACATGGAAAAACATTTTATCATTTTTTTCTATATTATAGTTAGTCTTGAAAAACCTTGCGGTGTTATAAATAATTGATGGAGTTGCAACACTACTACTTCAGTGTTTCAAGACATGACATATATGTCCATGCTGTGAAGTATTTTGGGAATTAAAATGTTGAGAGAATATGTTATGTATATCCTAATTTACAGACTGAACCATATGTTGACATTATAAAAAAATTGATCATAAATGTCTCAGGATGTGGATTATATTTCCTACCATGAACTTATGGAGCCTAGAATTTGAAAAGTATTTCTGTTATTTTCCTTTGCTGTGATTTAACACAATTATTACTTTATTTTTTTATAGACTAGAACATGGACATGTCCTTGTAATACATACTCTATTGTCCCTTAACCCAAGGTACAATTTATGTTTGGATTCTCTCTAGATGTTCAACGGACATCACTGTATATGGATTCTCTCGTCTTATATTGTGTTTTTTTTCTTCATTGAGTTTTATAATCACTCTAGGGATATGACTGCCTAGTTTATGTTTAATCCATACTTTATTTTTGATGGTTTTTGGTTTATAGATTTATTTTATCTCCAAATAGTAATTCCTTTCTTTGGGTTTTTCTGTTCATTCTTATTACTATATATTATAATTGTCAAAGGTACATTATTTTATAAATACGATTTTTCATTTAAATCTCAAATTTCTTATCATTTTTGAAATATTTTTTAATTTTATAAAGTAATTGATTTCATTTCATAAAATCTATTTTGAAATCATATAGTGAATTGATTGTTATATTGATTATCTACGAAACTTTATTCTTGATTTTGGGGTGTTTAAATAAAGTTGATAATGATGATTTTTTTTCATGAAAAAACCATTTTTAAAGGTTTGAATTGGGAAAATGGTGAAATCCCATAGTAGAATATCTATTAGGTGGGTAGTCATAGAAAATCAATGATAGGGATGGTTATCCTACCTTACATTGGATATATATGGTAAATCTTACTAAACACTTGTAATTTAGGGAGACAAATGATAGAGATCTCTAGTGAGTGTATATGCATTTGATTTATTTTCCTTGGTAACCTAATACTTAAGGATCCAAATAAGATAAAATTTGATTTACATATGGTCTCCTTAAACTATTGATAAATTGTTTTAAAAGGTTTTACTTTTATAATTGGTTATTGATTCTTGTTTTTTGAAATGATTTATTCAACTATATTCTGAAAACTGTTATGAACTGGTTGATTACCATGTTTTTCCTTAAAAACGTTACAATTTTCTACTTATTACATTCTTTTAAAGCTAATTAAAGTTGTTATTTTCTTTTTCTTATGAAAAATTCTGAAATTTTTATCTCGTTATTATTTATTTATATAATATAATTGTGTTTTTTAATAAATTATTATTATGGAATAATTGGTGGGACCCTACTGGGTTATTGAGTTTACACCTTGCATGTACGTAATGAGTGTATATATAATTTTTCATGTTTTTTTATAGAAAGGAAAAGGAACCCCTTGGTGGGTATTTGTAATCAAGATAGTTGGTTTTATTTTTATGGTGATATTCTATCCCACACATCACATGGAGATGTGTTGTAGTCTTTTATTTCTTTTCATTTTGCCCTTGACCGTTACTCATATTACTATTATGGAAACACTGCATTCTCTTTCATTATATCTAGATTCATCTTGTTGATCATTATAATAATTCAAAAATTATATTATTTATGATATATGTTGGGATTCTTTTTTCATCACATATTGTTGACAGAGTTTTGTTTTTGTTTTCCATTTTGGGTTAAATCAACCCCAAAGGTGTTTCTTTGATGTATGGGACCATTGTTCTAGCCCTTGGAAAATGGAAATTCCCTTTAGGACTTTTCAAAGGCTGTTGGAGTTTTCTTATATTGGGATAACCCAAATTTTCTCATGAATGATACCTCTAACTAATATTTCCTCCAATTTCGGTAAATTCCCACCTTACACCATGATAATAATTGGAAAAAAATATCCTAATGTATTTTAATGTCATGTTCTTCATATAATACATATCAAATAGTGTAATATCTATGATGGCCTAGTATAAATAATGGTTTTGAATGTGAAATGCTATACTAATAGTTATCCTCAAAAAAATGAACAATTATCATGATTCACCAACATAGGGTGAGTCGTTTCTACTTATATCAAATTCTTACATTTAGTAAAACCATTTTATGGGTATATGGTTTAATAAATTTTTATTGAATACCATTTATTCTAAGATATGCACCAATTTTTTATCTTGTATATTCAACCCTTTTTTCCATTTGAAACTTTTTTATGGATTAACCAAAATCATTACTTATTCTAAAACATTTAAACTTATTAAATTCCTATGAATTATTCTTCATAAACATAATTTATTCAATGAGAGTGAATTACACAAAAAAATTACAAATTTTAACTCCATTTATCAATTACTTATTCATAGGCCAATAAACATATAAATGAATAAGATCTAATGGATGTGATTCTTGAATCTCAAATTTCATAGTTAATGAGTTAACAATGTTCCCCTATTGATATATTAAACATACTTAATTTAATATCTCTTTTACAAAAATTTATATTGAAAAATATTTCCTTCGGTAATTTTTATCATATTATTTTGACCGATGGTGTTAATTCATTGATGGAGAAATTTATTTTCATCCTTCAAGCCTAAGTATCATGGATTTTCAACATATCTAACCTAAAGAAAATTTCCCCATGTTCATTGTCCCATTTTTTAAAACATATTCATCTTTGATCATCTTCAAAAAAAAATTATTTTTAATATACCACTTCATTTACTTTATTAAAAATTTGATACATATTAATTATGTGTTTCTTCAACCCATACATATTTAAGTAATTATTTGATTTTATTTTTTATTTTCCCTTAAACTTATGAAAATATTTTATGATACTCATATAACCTATTATATATGTAGAGAATTCAATATAAAAGGTGCATTGATGTTAAATTTAAGATACTTTGAGAACCACTAAATTCAATAATTAATTCTCCTTTAATTTATATTTATTCGTATATAAATATTTAGTAACTTAATTCATATTAAGATAATCTAGTTGTATAGTGAGACAATATTTAACATAGAGACCTTATTGGTCCCATATTCTATACACATCTTATAATGAGTGTGGCTTGTTTTGGACCTTCATTAGATAATCTTTAGATTGCTTCTTGGATGTTATTCTTTGAGTGGATTGAAAATGTATAGGAAATTAAACCAAAATATCATTTCCATGTGTTGAATTCCACCAAAATTCCAACATAATACATAAAATGAGTACTTCCCTTTGAACAAACCTTACCATACAAAAGTCAAATAATGATAATGTTGCACATTTTTAACATTATACTTCTATATTATATATGAGATAAAGTTTTTATTGACTAAAAAATCATAATTATTCGTCTTATAATTTTCTAGAGAATTTTTTAAATCATTATGGGTAGTATATTTGTCTTTCCAATTAGTGATCATAGAATTTATCAATTTTTATGATGTGTTTTTCATTTCTAGAGAACTTTCATTCCCCACCTATGAATTTGAAACAAATATTTTGATCTTAAGGTGACATGAGAATAACATACATGTATATTCCATCATTTTGTATGAATATTCATTAAATATCCTCTGAAATTACACCGTTGAACCTATATTATCAGTTTTTTTGGCAATTAGATACATAAAAACTTATTTTTAAATAACATCAACATATCCGATAAATAGTATTCTAACATGATAACCTGTAGAAATATTATACCTAGTATTAACCATTATAAACTCTGTAATGGATACAAAATAATGGGATACCTATGATACTCAGTAAATGTAAACTTGAGAGAAAACAATGTATGATCCTTAGTGAGCATAAAGAAAATTTTTTGGGTATGATAACATAATCAATGTTTATCGATATAACAAAATTGAATCATATTTAATAATGAATAAATCATAAATCATGGGTCTTAGTATAAGGATTTTGGTTACAACATAAGACATGAGAAATAAGAGTGTGTAAATGTGAGTCAACAATTAGGATCTTTGAAAGAATAACATATTAATAAGAATGTGGAATGGTGTAGTGAACCTTTCATGGTCGATTAATTCACATTGGATAGAATATCTGGAATCTCTTATAGATACTAGCTATATTGTGATTCATACCTTTCCTAAAGAGAACAAGGTCCAGATGGACTTTCTAATATTGGATTCAACAATGAAATTACATGGTAAAACAAACTCCATTTTGATTTATTTTCACTTTATGACAGGGATTATAAAAATATTTTGTCTTTTATACTAATGTAATACTTTTCATTAATAAATTTCGTGTTTTAGTCATTGACCAGAACACCACCATTTAAAAAAATCATTCCTTATGTTGAGGCTCACTACCATGAACATCATAAAAAACTGGACAGAGTCTCGTAGTTCATTTAGATTTATCTACAATCCCTAATATGTCATATCACATGATATATGTCCTTACCCAATGCATTCAAGGGATGCATAATTCTGGATCCACCCATCACCTAGTGGACCAATACCCTTAAGGGTTTGGGTTTATTCCACATTCCCTATCATCTAATGAGATATTATTTTACCCAATGAATTAGAGGGATATATATTTTAGTTTGATGATCCAAATAATGAAAAATCATATATATATATATATGTATATATATTCTAGATGAATATGAAAACATTCTTAATTCCACGATGTTTAATTAACCTGTTAAAAAACAGTTTCATAAAAACATTCATAGGACATTATCATAAGTCACCCAAATAAAGAAGGTGGATAGTTTAATTTTTTCATATACCCAGTGAATCATAAGAAACCTTAAAATATATTAACATAGGTAAAACAATTTAAATATAATTATGAATTACTATGAAAAATCATAATTACGCCCCTTTAAATTTCTTAGTACCTTTTAAAATTATAATATTTTATTAACTGATGGGAATAAAAATATATTTTGAAAACCATGAAAACTCAAAGATAATGTGTTTTTTTTAAAAACCTTGAGGATATGGTGGTAAAATTCTTTTTTATAGTAAAAAATTAAAAGGGTATCCCTTTTAAACATTTTTTAAGAAGGTCATAGTTGGAAGAAAATGAGAAACTGAAAATGTTAAAAGAAGAACCCTTTTTAATGAAAGTAAATTCCCTTGAAAAAGACAATAAATAATAAAATATGTAAAGATAATTATTTACATAAATCATTATAGAGAATATGTTTTACACCCCATATTTAACCACCCCATAATTACATGATTTATATAAAATAATACATTACATAGAATTCCAAGACCATTTATGTCCATAGATTTATATAACTAGGATAAATAGTGAACTAAAAATTCCCAATTCATTATCATCGAATGAATATTTTTTTTCAACTAAATAAGAAACTATTTAATCTATAATAGATTTTCAAAATCTTCCAAAAATTCTCCACTAAGGGTATTCTTATAGAAATATAATGTGTAATAATACCACCCAATTTTTATCTTTTACTTTAGAGAATCTGGAAAAACAGAATGCCTATTCAGTGCGTGTTGTAGTGGAAGGGCTTTAATCTGGATGCGGTATGTCCCTTGTGCCTTAGCAATGATGAATCTATTCTGCATTTGTTTTTGCAATGCCCGTTTTCTGATCGCCTCTGGAAGCATGTGCGATCCTCTTTTCACTACTGTCTTGATCTTTCATCACTTGATTCACTGCTCAGTTCTGATACTAAGATGGATTTCAGTGATCAAGTGAAATCACTCTTTATTGCTGTTGTTGCTTCAGTTTTCTCTTTAATCTGGAAATCTTGGAATGATCTGATTTTTAACAATATGAAATCATCCTTCCGGGATGGTGTTTGGGTGGTTCATAGAAGCATCAGTCTTGCTTCGATGATTCAAAATGGTTCTATGAATAATGACATTTCTTACTTTGATCTCTTGAGAGCTCTTGGTGTTCGTGGCAAGGAAAGGAAGCCCAGAATGGTCAAATATATTTGGTGGATTCCACCAATTCCTGAATGGCTAAAATTGAATGTGGATGGGGCTGCCTCTGGTGCACTGGGTCCTACCGGATGTGCTGGAGTGTTCAGAACGCACCGAGGCTTTGTCAAAGGTTGCTTCTTTCATTATGTTGGATATGCTCATGAAATTGAGGCAGAACTCTGGGCGATCATCAAGGCTATTAGGTATGCAGTGCGTTATGGTTGGCGTAGAGGTTGGCTGGAGTCAGATTCTTATATTGTTGTGCAGATTCTGAAGGATCGCTCTCGGAATGTTCCTTGGAGGATGGTGTCTGCTTGGATCTCCTGTCTTAGACTTGCTGAGGGTTTATGCCTTGATGTCTCTCATGTGTATCGTGAAGCTAATCAGGTTGCTGATTCCCTCTCAAAAAGGGTGATTATGGAGGTCAACTCAAGTTGGTCATTTGTTCTGCCTAATTATTGTGACAGTTTGTCCTGCAATGATCGTGAAGGTGCCTTGTATGGAAGGCTTTGTAAGGATTCTTTTTGTTGAGGCTCTTTGTACTGTTTACCTTTTTTTAATATATTTTGTTGGGAGCAGGTCTATACCTGTCTCTCGAACCTTTTGGCTATAATGTGTAATAATTTTCTTCATAACCCAGGGAAAATAAAAATTAAAACGTGTGAGAACAATCACTTATTAATGGAATGTTTATATCAAAATAAAAAATAAAATAAAAAATAATTAATAATAAGTAAGTATAAAAATGATAATAAAATAACTCAATATATATGATGTCTTGATCTTGAAACAAAACCATGGATGAAATAAAAATATAAATAACCACAGGGATAATAATAAATGGTTCAATAATTATATAAGGACCAATGTAAGACATCATAATATTTACATCAAGGAATAGTTCAAAGAAATCATAAATACTTGGTGTGGTATCCCAAACGTAATTCACTACTATGTTTCCAAACCCAAATTGGAACATGACCTCAAGCGTGCCTACATGTATGATAGAGGCTTTCAACTTGTAGCATGCGTTCATAGTGGAATAGTAGGGAGCTTGTACCCTCAATATCAGAGTGTATCATAATAGTAAAAACATATCAATCAATAGAGGAAGAATTAAAGATAACTAAACAATGGAAGAAGTAAGAATCCATCATATAAATAACCATGTAATCACATCCATCAATGTAATATAAAATATTATGACCATGACATGCAATACAAAAAAAGAGATATAGGGGAATCATTGGAACATTCATATATAACATGAAATACAATAATTAACCAAAACCACAATGTAGTCTCTAGTATAATCTTAAGCATTGTCTTGGTTCTCTTCCCTCACACACCATCCTAGCATGTTAATCATGAATCTAGAAGAGGTTACCTACCCTTGTCCCTACCTGTATACATGAAGTCAGTCTGGGTCCCAAAAAACGTGCCAAATAGGGTGTGAGATACACACATTAGACCACCACTAATGGTTTCTAATTCCATCCAAATCATGTAAATATAATATAAAGTGTTCAGAAAATAGTAAAAGATGAAAATGAAGTGTGTTAATAAATAACCCACATAGGTTTAGATTCCCATGGAACACCCTTCCCCTTCTACCTACTATGACCTAAGATATAAATTATATAATAAAAAATATATTCCTGACTTTTTTTACAATAATGTATCAAGGGATAACACGTAGCCCTTAAATCCCTGATGAATCACATCTTTGCAAGATATGTATAATAAGGCCACCATGAAAATAAAGGCTCTAACTAAGCCCAATCTCTATATTGGTATTAGTAGTCGATGTAATTATTTTGGTACATAATTCACTATAACAATGAGTCCATTATTAGTATACCAAATATGGTTCCCATGAATCACTCAAGGCATAACATTAACCCATAACCTAAAAATACTATCCTAAGCATCCCTTATAGGATCCCTGATATCACTCTAGGCGTGGTATGCATTCAATACCCTCTATATCCATACTCAACTATTCATAAAGGAATACCAAGTGTGCCTCATGGTGTATATACTTATATTCCCTCTAATCCCATCATTGGATGTCCGCATAGGTACACCATGTTTCATTTTTTGGTGTATATAATTATTGGCCCTCTGATTATATCCTTGAATGTAAACAAACAGAGTCTAGGTGTTACACATGGAATATATAATCTTACTACCAAGTGAGTTCATACATGGAGTAATTATTAGAACCCATGTTTCACTTACAACCCATGATAAATTCCATACAATTCATTTAAATAAATAATCCATGCGAGTCTATTTATGGAGTTCCAAATCATAACCCATGGTTAACTCTCGGTATGGAAATATAAATGGTCCTGAGACTGAATTCTAACAATACCATTGAATTACACATTAAAATTAAATTGGACATCAAATTTTTATAATGACTAACTCACCTCAGTAGATGGCTTAAATAAATTCATAGGTTTAGAAGTCCTAGCATTCCATGAATCCTCTCAGTGATATTAATTTGGAATTTTTGTTTTAAATAACATGTGAAGCCTAATAAAGAAGGGTAAATATCCAAAGGAATCAGGACATGACCTTCCATTCTAGATTTTATTTAACATAATTCACATGTCAAACATTTTTTTTAACATCCCAAAATAAATGGGTAAAAGAAAACACCTTAAGAGATGAATCAAATTCAAATGCCTCCAAGAGTGGTTTTAACCAATTAATAAAATCACCCATGGGGTGTTTCAGCTAATGTTTATTAACCTCAATTGATATATAAATGGGTATCATGGGTCTTATAGGTATGGATATCCATTTAATTTAGGAATTATCCCATTTAACAAACGTCTCATGGAAAATTTGGTGTGTGACACAATGATGTAAAAAATATAAATTAAATCCTTAATGGAAAAGAATAGGACCACTTGACTTGTCTTGGTATTCAACTACTCATCCATTTTTGGCTTGTAATTTGGAATTGAAATGATTAAATTTTCTAATTAGGAAAACTCTCTAAAAATATGGAATATGAGCTCTCAAAAAAAAGAACTCCATCTATAGTGAGATAATAAAGAAAAGGAGTCAGAGGAATAGATATCTTACCTGTGTGAATCCTACATGACATATAGTGGATCGATCAGAGTGTAGATGGAGGAGACACCTCAATGCCAAGAAGGATACCAAAGGGAATCTCTAATGGGTGAGGGGGCTTCTGTTTATAGAGGAACAATGAAAGGGGGTTAGACACATTATATAAAGGAGTGTGTGGGACATTACATTAAATATTTTAAAGGGTCACATGTTTTGGATGCACAATTGGAGAAAATTTATAATAACTAAACCCCAAGAACTGACTGAAGATGCCCCTCTCCCAAGATAGGCACACAATTTGATTTATAATGAAGAGCCCATGAAAAAACACTATATATAGTGGTCTGTAATACTTGAATGGTTGTTCATCTTTGGTAGAATGGTGAGAAAAAATAATTTTGACCTAAACATAGAAATGGACAACCCAAAATGGTTTAATCCAACTATGTTGACTAGGTTTTATGGTTTATACTATCAATGCGGCCCACTGTTTTCCTCCAATTTCCGGTGCTTCAGGCTCCGTACAATCCCCAGACACCCTCGTAAATCCTATGAACACATTAAGAACTTATGCTATGATAAAACTAAAGAATTAAAATGAAAATAAAAGGTTAAATTCCTAAAATAAAAGTCATGTTTTTACAATGTTCTCTTCTTATTACAACTCATTCCTGAGCTTCCCTTCAAAGGATGGTAGGACATCATCTAAAAAAATCAGGCCATAGGAACTATACGTGTTCCTCCCACTCCTATGTCTCATACTATACATGGACGTACAACTATTTCACTAAAAACATAGGAACTGAACAGTCCCTGAGAACATTCATTCTTCGATCAACAACATAGATAGGACGCTCCTCATAAGTTGAATCAGCCTCCAGTTCAACCTCCTTAGGATGAAGAATATGAGACAAACCATAATGATATCGATTAAGATAATATACATGGAAGACATCAGAAATGTCCTGGTACCTTTGAGGTAACTACAAGCAATAGGCTACCCACCCCACTTTGTCCTAAAATCTCTAAGAGACTAACATAATGAGGTGATAGCTTCCCCTATTTCTAAAATTTTTATATCCCAATCTAGGTAAAACATGTATGAAAACCTAAACTCCCACATAGAACTCTAGTGTTCTATGATGATGATTAGTGTATGAATTCTACCTAAACTGAGCTATAGATGTAAAATTTCTAATAGATGAATAGACTCCTAAATGTCTTAAATAATACAGGGACCCGGTAGTGAAACATATCTTACTGCTAAATTTCATAGGGGTGAACTACACAAAATAACATGATGGTACATATATGAAGCTATCTGTATGGTCACTATGAATATTTTATTGTTATAAAACATGGTGAGAGGTGTGTGTTTCTACCAAAAACATAAAAAATTAAGGATGCATGGTCGAATCATGTGCTCATAAAACATGTATCATAAAATCAGGTTGAACATCGATCAATGGGTGATAGGTTGTACTCAAAAGTACCTATGAACCCAATTCCTTCTACAAACACTTCCATAATTATGAAATGAAGAGATCATATCTCTATAATGTGATAGAACATATAACTCTATGGAGGTTTGTGATCTCAAAAATGCAGAACCTCATATGCTCATCCACAACAACGGTCAACCAAATAGGATGGAAAAGGGACACCTTTTTCAACATGTCCATGATCACCCATATGGTGTCACAACATCGATGTGATATAAAAAATCCCATCATGAAATCTAGGGTTATATTATCCCACTTCCACTCAAGAAAAGGTAATGATTTAAAAGCCTTACTGGTCATTGATGTTCTTCATTCACATATTGACAAGTCAAACGCCGAGTAAAAAATCAAGCTATATCCATTTTCATCAACGACCCTTAGTATTGGTGGCATAATTCATAATAAATATTCTTAAGATGAGGATGTACTTCACATATAGAGGCATCAGACTCTTACATCAACTCATTTTGGATATCTATAGGAACCCATCTGCATCCAAGAATGTCAAATATCTCATCCTCATCAATGACGCAACTAAGCAGATGGTCATTACATTCACTTCTCTCTCACAGTACCAAGACCTCAAAATATAATAGCTACATTATATTAATTTTTAATATAAATGAAGATTTTTCAAATAATAATGAAAGTAGAAATTGTCCATTATTGTCTTGAACATATAAGATCATGTCATAAAATAGGTCTATAAGATGGCACTCTATACTGGCCTCCTAAAATACATGTGTCTGAGTCTTTCTACAGTTATAATCAACAACTAAAATTACTATTATATGATTATATAAAAATATTTTAGTCAAAAGAATAAAGGTAATAAACCCAATGTTTCTTCCTATGATTGATTCCTGATTATATAAATATGTACATTAGTCTTTTGTGGTCTATGTATAGAAAAAAAACTCTCCTTGTTATCAATTCCTCCAATAGTGGAAGATGTGAAAAAATGGAGAACATGAGATTGTGTATTGGGTAGTTACTCTCATGTGGCCTCAACTGATGAGACCCATTTTCCATGACTCACTCTTCCTGTAGAAGAACTACACTTATATTGATTGTTGAAGAATCAAAAAACTATATTGTGTCTGCCTAGCTCTAGCTGAACTTGGATATACACAAAAGATAGTCTCACTTTCATCTATTGAATGTTTTTCTCATATACACCTAACCATATGATCATTACATATTTCTTATTAAATAATATATGATGTTTTTATTGGTGTCAAAATTCTACAATGAAGAACCTTTAATACCTAGATAACCCTAAGAAAATCTATATATCAATGATTTTATTGGATTGATCTTAGGAAACAAAAACTCTAATCTTATCTAGGTTAACAAAAACTCCTATATAATCGAAAATGCAACTGATTAAGTGAACTTTATTCATATAAAAGTAAAAATTTGTGATCTTAGTGCACAATTGATGCAATCTCATTGTTTTAAATATTCTCTAAATATGTTTGGAATGGTCATTACCACAAAAAATGAATACATATATGGGTGAAGTAACAAATTCATTAGTTCCACGAAAATTATTGGATTGTTCGTGGGAATGTACAATATGGAAAAATAATTGTACAAGCCATATCTACTATTGAATTTCATACAAGGTATATATAATGGTTTACCACATACCTAATGATAAAATAGTGTCATATAAATCTTATAGAAAACCCAGGATTCATGGAGTTGATCAAAGAGATCATCCATATATGGAAATTGATAATGTTTCTTAATTGAATGTATGTTTTTACAAATTGTAATCCATGAAAATCCTGAGATTACCATCCATATTTCCTTTGAAAAGGACTGATGAACTCCCTGATGAATTGGATCATATAAAAGAATTATATTCCAAATCATTTAGTTACCAATTGAGCTCTTACAAGTTAGTAGTATCCATCCTATAAGGAGGAATGGATAATAGTGAGTCTCCTTGTGTTAGATCAATAGAAGACATCACATATATCATTGGAGGTAGTCCTAAAAATTAATTTAAGAAAACATTCCTAAAATGATCTACCACTGGAGGAAAAACTTTTTTATGCAACCCCTGATCATCTAGACAACAAAATATAGAAATATGGGCTACCGCCCCTCTTAGCCCACGATGTCTGGGTCAATCTAATCTTAACTAAACATCTCATTCACCCTTGTGAGTAAAATTCCAAATCACTAGGGATGTGAAATTAACCATTCAATGAAAAATTCCAATTTAAGCATGATAAGTAACTCCCTAGTCCATCCTGATAATGAATTCAAACCCTATCATCAAATGGAAAATGAGGTCCCATACGAAGCAACACCCACCTACCTCGAGGGGGGATTCCCTGCACTGGTTTACACTCTCCAATCTATTTACCAAAAGAGTATCATGTGTCATCACACCATAGGAACACTGAACATCGAGCCAAAGTATCTCTAGAATAGGCACAAATATGATATAATGAGTATCACTCGTATCAAAAAGTAAAGATACTAAAGTAGAGTTTACCAGAATAGTTCCTCTAATCAGTGAAGGTATGACTCTAAACACTTCAAGCATCACCTATAAAATATACATATTAGATGATTAATGTCTGTAAGATATAGCCTAGAACCCCTGAGCAGGACTGTTATACTAGCATTGTATGTTTGCAGTTTGGATACCCCTACCATGACCACCACCTCATCTTTATTGTCCAATCACACTCCATATCCATGTTTGATAAGAAGCTGTTGACCCTGGTCCTAAATTTGGAGTCTGTACAAATTCTATCTCACCAGTTACTAGAAGAAGTATTATTTAAAATTGATGAATATGACCTATATTTATAGAAGATTGAAATTTTACTAGGTCCTTAGTACATTGAGTTTTTTATGTCATGAACTACTACACTGATGGTACCTCACCTGGCTACCTATGTATGCACCCTTGATACTAATATCACATTGTGGAAGATCCAAATGAAAATTCATATTATTCGTAAATATAGTTCTAGATCTATGTTCTGAATCATCCAACCTCTCACTCCATCACTTCTTGTGTTATGCTCAATGTTGAGTGCATGGTTCACTATTCTAAATAGGGTTGTAATCCAAAAGACATTCACGTATGATTTTATGTCATACATGAAAGCATTCTTGATTCTACTAGATTTAGATGAATCACCACCTAATAGGAAAAGTGTGAAATTATTGATCTATGTGAATTGAGAAGAATAGCCCATGACTGATTATACAACCTACTTAATAGTAATTAACTCTCTAGTTCGATCGACCCTCAATATATCAGGATAGAAATAATCATATAAGACATTCTAAAAACCACTCCATGACATATCCTGATGATGATCCATCTCTGTAATAATTCCCCACCTTTTCATGGGAGAATGCTGATGCATATATGTAGTGAGCTTCACTCTCTTATTGGAAGGTGCCTTTAAATTCTTGAAAATTGATAGTGTGTCCTATATCCCTGAATCTACAACATGTGGACCACCATCCCATCAAAAACATGGGTGATGTATACTGGTAAATTTGAGCAGTCAAATATACCATAGGTGAGGAAGGTCATAGGGATCCATGAATTATATACATAATGAATAAGAATCCCTTTAGAATATAGGCATCAATGCCCATATCAAGCATAATTATCTGTTCCTCAAGTGTAACTATTTAAGGTTCTACTGGTGTCCTAGTTCCCACCACCTCTAAATAATTTTCATTGCCACCATCATTTCACATGACTCAAGGCTACCATGGTGGCATGTTTCTTAAAATTCTAATCTCATTACACAAAACAAGATTTTATAAAAATTATAATCATATATATAACAATGTTATTGGTACATTTCTCCTGGGATAATAGCCACCCCCTTGACTGGATGGTAATGCCAGGACTAGATGATGTATAGATCACAATGACTACAAGAGAATCTTCATAGTACCAACTACTAAGGTCTGGTCAGGGACTTGTATTCCACTATGTGTCAAATGTCCCAATATATAGAGTTTCAATTGCAAGTTATAGGGGGAAAACACCATTTATGTTTTAATTATAATATATATTTCATGGTGATCATTTAATTTCAAAATTAAATTTCATTTATGTTCATAGTCAATCATATAGAAAATAGTTTTAAATAGATTAATTATACAAATCAGCATTTCAAATTTATAAGGAACTATACCATTTATAAATTGAAATGTGGAAACCATTTAATCTAAACCAATTATTTATTAAATCCCTGCTTGTGGTGTTATAAAAATACCATAGAAATTAAAATTAGGATGAAAAAACATGATATTGGGAATTCCAAGTGTAATATAAACATGGAATGACACAAGAATGACATATTAATCCTAACGTTCCTATGATGATTCATGAAGCAATACATCCTAGAAATTTCCAACCAAGGTTAAAAAATCATAGTAATAAAGAACATAAAACATCATGTGCACGAACCAATATTGAAATAAATGAAAATATCTTAAGAGTAATCCAAAATAACATATATTTTTCAAGGTAATTCAACATTTCATTTTACGTGGGTTAGATACTCCGAGAAATAGGATCATAAAAAATAAAGACAGATGCTATTTTTCCTTTCTACCATCCCGGTTAAAATGGAAAGAAAAGGAAATAAAAGGAACACCTTTGATACAAATTTGTCATTCCCCATAACCATTTCTCTCAAAATTTACAAAAATCAATTAGCAACATGGCCTCATGAATGACACCCTGTATACTAGAGGTTGTCGACTAGCTTTGAGGATCTATGGTGGAAGAGCGGGGAGACTAAACCCTCATGATCAGAGTGTCATGGAACAATATAATTATATCAATAAATAGTGGAAGCATAAAATATAAATGAAAATTGGAAATGTAATCATCCATAAGAAATATCTAGTATTATCTTAATTTTAGGCTCGGTCCTCTTACATAGTACAACATCCATGCACAAAAATCAAGCATCCAAAACTAGTTACATTCCCTTATCCCTATATGAATCCATGATGTCTATATAGGTACCCAAAGATGGCTTAAATGGAGTGTGAGATAGAATAATTAGGCCACTACCAATAGTTTTTAATACTATTCAGTCAATCTAAATATAATAAGTTCACAGGTAATAGTAAATTCTGAAAATGAAGTGTGGTAAAAATTAACCCATATAGGTTGGGGTTCCCCTAGAACAAACATCACCTAATACATGATTTATAATAATCTAGAACATATATGAGCAAATATAAATTCATGATCTAGTTTATAATAATGTTTTAGGACATGGCTCATAGCCCAATCATTTATCATAAATCATATTTATCAAAGATATGTATAATAAGGCTATCATAAAAGGTAAGGCTTTGATCTATTTTAAGATTTTTCTTTTTCTTGGAGGTCACAATGTGTAATTAATATAATAATTATTTAAATATCATCCTGATACTGTCCTTGGTGTTCCTAATTTGGAACCCATGTTTCACTCTAGGCATTAAATGATCTCATCACCATACAAGCCCATCCTAGGCAACCCTCATAGGAACACTAGTATTACTTTTGGTGTGGTATGTAGTAACCACCCTATGAGTCCATCCACAATGGTACCAAAAGGAATCACACGAATCCATTATGGAATATTTTATGATATTTCCTTTGATTCCACCCTGTGTAGTAAACATAGGGAGTCCAAGTGACACTCATGGAATATTTAATGAGCTTTTCCCGAAGTCCATCCCTAGTAGTTCACATAGGGAGTCCAATTTCCACTCATTCCATATATAATCCCACTTCCAAGTATGTCTATCCATGTATTCGTATGATAACCCATATATCACCTACAACACATGATAATTTTATTATAATTATTTTAATCCAATTATCCTGATGAGTCCATTTATGGTGCTCAGATTCAAAACCAATGTTCCCCTCTCATAATAGAAATATGAATGGTCGTGGGACCAAAGTCTATCCATACCCATTAATTTCATATTTAAATTCAATTTTCAATCACAATTATATAATAAATTAACTCACTTTATAAGGTGACTCAAATCATAACCTTTCCTTAGAAGGCCTAGCATTCCATGAATCTTCTCATTCATCTTAATTAGGATGGCTGGTTCTAAAGAACACCACATGACTAAGTGAAAATGGAAAATGTAGAAAGGCATAGTAAAATTTTCTCCCATCTCCTTATTCATTTAATAAAAATCACTTGTCAATCATTTCAATTCACATCCCTAAATGATGGGGTAAAATAACACACCTTAAAGGTGAATCAAATTCATTGTCCACCCATTGTTGTTTATCCAATTTATTGACACACCCAAAGGTTGGATTAATTCAATTTACATAACATAAAATGATATATACATGGGAATAATAATTCATATAGGTCAAACCTATCAATTTAATTTAATAATAATTCCATTTAATAATCATCTCTTAGAAAATCTGGAAAATGTCAAAACAACATAATACAAAAACACCAAAACATTAAATGAAAATCATGATACAACATACTATATATTTGTAGTTGAATCCTAACTTATTGTTGGCCTATAATCTAGGATATAACAATATAAATTTATTAAATATACAAAATATCAAAAATTGTTCATATGAGGTAACACCAAAATAACTCCTTAGGTAGAATGATAAATGAAAAATGATGTTATAGGAATGGAGTTCTTACCAAAACGCATCCAAAAAGAATGAAAATGGCTTGATATGTGTCTTGATAGAGGTGATAACTCAATTATTAGGAGGATGCCAGATGGATGCTACAACGATTGAGGGGGATAGTACGTGTGTAGGAACAAAGATAGGGGTTATCCCTTTTAAATAAAGGAGGGGAAAAATTATTCCTCCTTTTTTAAAGGGTTTCACAATTTGGCCACATGGTTAACTAAATACTAGACCCACCATGAGCCATGAATGTCCCTTTAAAACACCTCACAAGAGCTTGGCACATGGATTGAGTAACCATGCACAGCCTTTGAAACAAACCTTTATCAAGAGGTCTAAAACACTTTCACGATCATGAGTCTTGGGATTCATGATTCGGACAAACTTGGAAGAAATAGAAAATACAGAAGACCACCCTTCATGGTTTAAGAAAACCTTGAAGATTGTGTTGCATAGTTTCAAAAAAACATATGGTCCACTAGTTTCCTCCAAAAGCCTGGTCTTCGGGCTCCATAAAACACCCACACACCCTCGTAATTTCGGTGACCTCATTAGGAACTTCCATTATGATACAACTAACGAATTAAACAGAAAATAAAAGGTTCAATGTCATAATGAAAACATGGGGACTTATAATTGTCCATACATACACTGAATACCTAGGCTAGTTTAACTCATGAGGCTTTCATATTCCTCAAGGGGATATTAAACACTATACCCATTACTAATTAAGTATAGTAAACTCATTATACAAAAGAATGAATAATATATACATTACATAACAAACATACCATAGTAATTAATTAACATTTATTCCTAAATTACATGTATATTTATTTTCAATATATCCCCAATAAATAAATGGTGTAGCTCTCTATCTAAACATCCATCAAACTCATACCCTATTGAGAAAGGGGTATACGGTTAAGTCAATAATTTCACCAATAAAATAATTTATGGAATCTAGGTTAACAACCTTCAATGATAGAAATGTAATATATAATTTTCATAATGTAAAGGAACTGGAAGAAAAATTATGTTTATAAAAACTCAATGATTAAGAAATATAATGGTTCTAATTAATCACTTCATTGAAAGAAAAGATCATTTCATAATCCATAAAAAATATCTCAATAAGGATATAGTGATATGGTATTTTGCGAATAAAGAAAATATGAATTCTAAAAATGGAATATCCTTTATAAAAAATCAAAATTTTAAAATCAAATTGAAGATGAGACACTTAAAATTATGGTAACATAAGTATTAAAAGATAATAATAGAGTTACCATGAAATTGACATTTCAATATCATGGAATAAAATATATTTATAACAATTGAAGATAATATGGAATTGAATAAACCATATATAAGAAATTATATTACATAATATCAAACATATCTCATTTAATTAGAAATAAAGAAAAAAACACCTACTACAAAGGTATATTTTGAATTGAAAAATGTAATGACACATGTTTTAGTTAATTGACACCATAAATAAATACTAAGACCAATTTCATTCTCCTTGAAACAAAAGGATTTTATCCTTAAATAGATTATAATGATGGTAATAATATGGAATTAAATAAATCTTTATTATATTTATTACATTGTTCATATTTTTAAATGATAAACCATATTACTCATTTTTACCATTCAACAGAAAACAAAATCATTATCCATGTATACATATAGATCGTCGCATCCATGGAATGATGAAATCTATTTTTCACTACCACCGTCAAGTATAATTTTTGTGAATATTGGATTAGTACATCTAACATATATATGTAATATATATCCTTAATATGTGTTTTTATGGAAAACAAAAAATGAATTTATTAATATAATGTAATCCATTGATATCAATATATACCCTAAAACTAGTTTAAATATAGTTTCATCTAACAAAATTGAAACTAAAACTCCCATGTTATGGAATTATAAAATTTTAGGTCTTAAAAAACAATAATTTATAGTACCTTTATTAGTTTGATAATGTTGAACATTTTATGAAAAAGGAAGATCAAAACTGCTTTTATAAACGTAGTTCAAAATGGTTAAAATTATTAACACCAGATGTTGAAATGTGATTATGACAATGTAATACATTAAAGTTTATTATTAATGAATATTATAATTATAAATGTTTGTGAAGAAGTTTTCTAAATACGTGATTAAAATTTTTATCTTTATGATACATGTGGTTAAATCACTTATGTGAAATCAAGTGTAAATGCAAGGGACTTATTAACTCAAATCCCTTTCTTTGAGTTAAATAATTACTTATCAACCATCATTTATATAAGACATTTCATTTTCAATTATTTAATCACTTTTATTTATGGGAAAAATATTTTTTCATTAAAATCCATTTCTATGAAAGTTTTTCCTTCCACATATATAAAAAAACCAAGTAGAAAATTATAAATGAGATCCGTAACTATGACTTTTACAAATATGAATATAAACTATTTTTAAAAGGATATTTTTAGGATTAATATTTCATTATATTTAAAATTGTCTACCTCTAATGGATTTATGATTCATTTTTATAGTATATGTTTCTTACATTAGGTGACTATTTAGTGTAATCATGCTTTTAGTATCAAAAGATATAGTCTATGATGTTATTTTATATTATTTGAATTTTTTATGATTCCCATTTTATATATTGAGATCTATATGAAAGGTGATTTATTTTTATTTAGATATTATATTAATAATATTTTATTGACATGGGTTATCTTTGAAATTTGAATGATTTTAATTTGGATGTTTTATGAAACCCATTTTATTTCCATGGGTTCATTATGATTTGAATAGAGAATGATTTTTATATAGAGCAAATAAGTATGGATCAATAATTTGAGGGGTAAAATATATCCCTCTAATTAATTGTATAATAGTTTATATATAATGAGAAAATTATTCAGAAGTAGATTTTAGTTTCTTATAAGAATTGGTACTGATGGAGCAGCTCTTGAATGTAATGTTTCCCTATGATAATGTTTATTCAATAGTTAAAGGATTTTATTCATTATGATATTATTCCCTCAAGATTCAAGGTTTATGATAATTGATTCAAATCCATGGCAAATTTATTATTTATCTATGTTAATCTTTTATCAATTTATGTTCTTTTTTCTATGAACATTGATTCTCACATATGTCTTACGATTATCACTCATGATGTTATGGTATTTCAATAATTCTTATGTTTTTACTTATTATTATGAAATCATCTTTGATGACATGTTTATCCATCCCGCAATGAGTGTTTTAGATCACCCCTTTCTTATGTTCTCATTCCCAATGTTATGAGGATACTTATTACTAATGAGATGTCCAGATGATAGTCTAGTATCATGACTTTAATGAGAAATGATCTAGGTATTGTAAAATTAAGATTATTACATATATAGTCTCTAAAGAAACTAAACATATTTGATAATGGGATATTAATATTACAATGTATGAAATGTAATGTTTATAACATGAAATAGATAAAAAAATTAATGTTATTTTTATCTTGGTTTTATATAGTTGGTATCATAGAAAATGTTTTATTATTTCTATAGATTACCTCCATAACGTTTGGGATTAAGGTTAAAGTACCTCAATAAAGACCCTAGAGATGAGGTCATTCATATGGTGACACCCTAATATATTGGTAATGGATGTAATATGTTTTTTTCGAGAAATACATGTATTTTTGGATACTAAAAATTTTATATGGTTGTGGAAAATATGCACTAAGGGGAAATCAACTAAAGATTCATTGATTGAGAATTGACTCAACCATCACTCTGATGTATGATGAATGTGACTAAGACTCCATACCTGAGTAGAATCTCCATGGAGATATGATTATGACCACCACATTCCCTTTAGGAACCATTTTTAGAATTCATTTCATGGTTTCTTTGAGGGATTATGTTGAGAATTATGAGAGAAGCCAACCTATAATTGAACCAATAATGAAGTTGGTTTAACTAAAAGAATTAAATAATAACATAATAGTTCCAAAGATTATGATGTTTTAAGGTTGAATTAATTTATTACATTTATTATCATATGATGTTAATTTTTCATCCCATGTGGTAACCCCTTTATGGTTTTAGTAATGGATGGAAATATATAGAACTAGGATAACAATGGGTGTGTGGGATAATGTGATAGTTTCTCTAATGAAAAACCCAATGGAATGGGATATTGAGTAAAAGAGATTGTAAAAATACTTACCCAACATTCATAAGATATTACTACTAACTCAAACTTCATTGACATTCTAAACTCATCATGAAAGGAAAATATTGCTATTAAGTCATTCAAATGGAAAAGTACCTCTTATTTTAGTGGTTCCTCAATTCTTGTTATATATGATAAATTGATCAATGAGATTTATAAGTCTTTTTATATTATAAAATGATCATAACATAGTAATTTTACTATAGATACTAACTTTTTTCAAGGTGAGTTCGACCAATGGAAGAATATCATTATGATTAATACATAGAAAGAAGAAGTAGACTCCTTAGAATGTGAAGAGTTTAAGAAAGTGTTATTTACCATGTAGTTTCCAGGAATTATTCAAATGAATACAGAGAGTTAAATATTAGAGTTAAAGAAAAAGTAGGATTAATCTATTAGAATATATATAAAAAATTCACAAAACATTTAAGAAACATCATTTGTTTTATATATGATCCATAAAGTAAAATAGATCATTTATTCAGTGGATTAAAAACTATTTTTCAAATAGAATTATCCATAAGTGAATTTAGATGCCATGAATTTTTTTTAATGTTTGATAATAGTGGATATGGAATTTGGGGTCTCTGAGTACACCAGGGAGGAAAAATGAAGGTGAAATACTAGGTGAAACCCAATGGAATGTCACGTGGGGGAAGAGATTTTGACACTATAATTTGTTATAGTGTTAGGGAAAGAACCTAGGTGATTACATAAAATCATGATAAAATTGTTTTATGTTTAGTAATGTAGGTCCCTAATCCCACAACTTATGATGTTGGGTTAGAAGATTGATTAACTCAGTATAGGAGAATTATTTCCCAACTTATGATTTACTCACACAATAATGGTTCAAGTGTAAATATTTTTGATACTATATGGATCAATGCCCCAAAACTCAGGCCAATGATTATATTAGTCCCCAAAAACATCCAAAACCAAAGGAAAAAGTGAATTATCGATCACTTTATATGAGTTAGATCATGAAATCAACGTGAAAAAGGTACACATACTTGTTATTATAGATATTTAAGTACCATATTTTATTTTGGTTCATCACATTATATTATAGCACACATGTTTTATAAGAATTTGGAATCACCACCTTATGTGATGTATATTTAAATATTAGTAAAAACAACTTGTGGCATGATGATCACATCTATGAAATATAAATCCCCTCTGATCAAACATTTCTTCAATATAATTCGAAACTATCTTATTCATCACCACTTAGGTTTAATTTGACTTAATATTGGGTTATTATTTACTATCTATATATAGATCGCATATCAATTATTAGTATAAGGAGATCTCATTTCATATAACTGGATACCCTATTCATAAGATTCAACACAAGGATGATACACCTTTAGAATAGAATTATGTAATATGTTTTTTGATATCCAAAAATATAGTAATTTATAGACAAAAGGATCAGAGAGGAAGTCGATATTGATGACATGCCCATTGTATGGGAATATAATAATGTATTCATAGTTTAACTTGTTGGCCATTCCCTACAGTGTGAGGCTACATTATCAATTGAACTCGTTCATGGATATATTATTATATCAAGGATTCTATATAGAACATATACTATTAATCTAGAGGAATTAAATAAGGAACCAATGCATAATTTGGATAATGGTTTTATCCACTGTAGTGCTTTACCATGGGCAGAACCAATCATCTTTGAGAAAACAAAATATGGATCACTGAATCATTTCCTTGATTATAAAAATTGTAACAAGATCAAAATTAAGAATAAATATTATTTACCCCATATTTATGTATTTTTTATCAACATAGTGCACATCAGTACTTCTCGAAGATGGAGGTTTGATTTGGATACCATTAGAGAAGTTTCAAAATGGAGGACATTTCCAAAATAACTTTTCAAATGAGATATAGATACTATGAATTTATATTGATTCAATTCGTATAAATTAATTCATAAAAATTATTAATAGATATAAAAAATATAGTCTTTTGATACTACCTTTTTCAATTAATGTGGATCTTTATAGGTGATCTTCATATATAGTCAAAGAGAAAGAAGAACACGAAGATCATTTCTAGATTATGTTAAAGTCATCGTGAGAGGAGAAAATGTATGGAAAATTTAGTGTGTGTGAATTATGGCTATATAATGTTTCCTTATTTAGTAATTAAATAACAAGAAAGGGAATATTAATAGATCCATTAAAGAAGAATTATATTGAACATCTTTAAAAAACTCAAAAAACCCAGTAGACTGGTACCATAATCAGCCCTGAAATAGCTGGAAGGACCCTCTTGGTCCCCATAGGCAGGAAACTAGATTATGAGAATCAAGGAAAAAGAAAGAGGGAATGATTTCACCATAATAATAACTCAAAAAAAGTATCAGAAATTATGCATAAATAGTCAGTATTCAAAAAGGTTCAACAAGACAAAAGTCCTACAGAAAGAAATGTACAAATTATAAGACATGTAATCATTCTAAAACATCACATAACAAAATAAGAAATAAACAGATAACACCACTATGTTCAAAGGATCCACTATATATAATACTCACCACCTCCAAGTTGTGCTTTCTCTTTTCCATATCTACAAAAATGAAATTCTATAAATTATTATAGGTAAATTTAGGGTGTGAGAATCACTAGCACTAAAACATCCCACCTAAAATTCAATATTCAATCAATACAAAATACACCAAATAAAATAAAATTTAAATAACACATGTCTTGATAATCGTTAAAATTTAATAGTAAAACATTCTTTTTAAATGATTTTAAAGGAAAGTATAATTAGTAAAAAAACTGAATTAACATAAATTTAGGAATTTAAAATCATCCTGATCAAAACAGACATGAGTAAATCATTTCATAAACACTAGCATATATAACTCATTTACAATTATATCACAGGAGTTGTAATTCCCATGTTTAGTTGGATCAAGGATCAAGTATCCTCACATAAGTCAATGATATATAGAACAATATTTGAACATTTATCTATATGTTAGGAATATGGGAAATAGGACTCCCTTGTGAATAAACCATATGCCCACATCATGTTTAGTGACATTGCTATCATAAATCCATGGCTAGGTAAAGCTAATTCATGACAAGAATAATTTTCCTAGAATACCCACCTAACTACCCAGAACCCATGTTCTTTAATTTAATAAATAAATGGAAAATAATTCATATCAAATCAGTTCATCAATCATCATTTAAGAATCCCAAAATCAATCTTTTAAAGATTCAATTTCATTTCAAAAACCAACATGATACTTTTTTTTTATCAAAAACCTTCATTTTAAAATAATTCATTTCCACTAAAACCCATAAAATATTTCATACCTTATTTTCTAAAAAATCATCCTATTCATTATTTAAATCATTATTTTCAACTGGAAATCTTTTTCGAGAAACCAACATTTTATTTAAAAATACATATAGATAGTGATTCAACATAAACTATGACAATTAGAAAAATTTATCTAAAATATCATTTAATAATTTGGGAATCAATTAGAAATAATTTTTATTTTCAGTATTAAATAATGGTTTTAATTTATAGGAATTTATTAACATCTCCACAAACCTAAAAAATGGTATCTTAAATTCCCAATATGGATCGAAAATTAGTGGGTGGAGATGGGATAGAATGTATCCAGAATGGATCCTATAAAGACAATTCACAATTCAAAATTTATATCCAATGATATATCATGATTTTACTACCCATAGATAAAAGTATCCTAGGGTGAAGGGAAATCAAAAATGGATCTATAAAACACATATTGAGTGAGAATCAATGCTTCTATATACACTTTGATCCCAGAAGATTCAATGTCGGATGTGATAAAGTCTCATCAATAGAGTCTCTAATTTACAAGAGGTTGAATTAGATTTTAGGGAGAGAATATTAGAACTAGAATGAAGTATTACATGAAAATTATTAGTATTATACCTTAGGTTTCATTTCATAGATAAATTTAACTAGATAGATACTAGATTCCACCATCTTACTAGTGGTGTCAGGCATATTTACTATGCTACTAAGAACTCGATTGGCTGACTGGTGGAGTTATTACAGGAACTCCATTATTCCAAACATCTCTTAGCTAGCTAGTGGCCCTCCTCAGATAACAAGTGTACTTCCTTTAGTAAATACCTACTACTATAATCCTTATATATCTAGTGTCTATCACTGTCTAGTAAGTGGATTACCGGTAGTTATTATAGATCCTTGTCTATTCCCACTCAAAAACCTAAAATAAGAGTTCCCTATGGTATCTCAAACTAGAGTCAAAACCAATTCCCTAAACCTTTGATATCTATATTCATGGATGAACAAAAAATAATCAATGAGAACTAGTAGATATAAATACGAAAAATTAAGATAAAAATAAACAAGGATCATACCTGAAATCATGTGTTGGGATATTGAAATTATCGGCACAATAAATAATTTCAATTCCTAGAAATCCTGTAAAAAAGACAGGTCTATAAATAGATGAGTCCACTACTCCATAATAATATTAGAACCAATATCATGAGAATTATACCCATAATGACACAAAATTCATACCCAAGGTATGGTAATCCCATGAAGAAGCATCATCTGAGAATCAAAAATCTTAACCATCTTCTCAGTCACAGTCATACCAGATTCCAGATTAAGGTTCACCCAATTTAAAACATTTGACAGGTCTGAAATATATTTCTTTATATGTATCATTTAAAAAATTTCATGGATCAAATTCATCATATATATAAAATATCAACAGCAATAATCCTTCCCAATACACTCAAAAACCTCATATAGTCCCACATATCATGGTTCCATGTCCTATTCATATCCATGAATCTGGTGGGATAACTAAGGTGATACAATAAAAAAAATGTTCCACATCAAAAAAAATCCAATTGTTGTCAATAGAGGTCCACATAATATTTAAATTGCCTTTGAGAAATTACCAACCTCTGATGAATCAACTAGATCTTTGATATCATCTCCTGGATCAAACTTGATCTCATAATGGAAGGTTCACCAATATCCAACTAATAATGTAAGGATTCACATGATCACTGATAAAAGGTTTCAAAGGTTTCCATATTAATGAATGGTTTTTAGATATTTTTTTATGGAATAACAAACCAACTCCAAATAGAAATCACTATCTCCCTTAATGTCCAAGAAAAAGCATTGAAAGATTTCCTCAAAAATGTATATAACCTTTTCAATTTGACCATCTCTGTATGGATTGTACGATGTGATTATCATTACCTATGATCCCCTACCCACATGGAGGCCTCTACAAAACTAATAATTGAACTAGGATCCCTTTTAGAAACAAAGGAAGAATGATATCTATTACATATGATAATCTATTACACAAATATATTTTCTAATGCATTAACATTAGTGGTTCCATGATTGGTAATAGAGTTGAACATTTTGGTAAAATGATATATATCTAAAAAAACTAACATTAATTAATTATGGAATATATGAAAAGAAAACAATGAAGTCCATTTAAATCTCATCCCACATCCAAGTCGGAATAAGGATGTGTTTAAAAAATAATGCAGGCTTCTGATGCTCAATATTGATTTGTTGATATGCATAATAATTGGGTACAAAATTATTGATGTCTTTTTTTATACCAATCAACTGTAATCAATTCCAAAAATCATAAATCATTTTAATCAATATTGGGTGAACTACCAACTAAGAATGATAAAAATCCTCCATCATATCATGTCCCATAGGTGAGGGAAAAATATAATGCTTCTTGAAGAAAAGGGTACGATTTGAATATAGAGACTATTTATTGTTGGTCTCCCCAATATATAAAGTATCCATAATACCAAAAAACACATAATAAATATGTCTTTACAATAGTATAATCTCAAAAAAGAGAGGATTTTAACTATGTGATATTCAAAAATACCATGATCTCATCCTCTTAGAATCTTAAAATGAATGACATCAAAGATATCCATGAGATTCCACTCCACTGATGATTCTTTCATGTCCTGGGATGGATGTTCCTCAATAATAGTGTTCCACATTCCAAGGCTATAGGAAGTTTAAATATCAAATTAATTCATGCACTCCACCGATCTCCTCCTCTGATAATTTAAATCCTCTTGTGAGAAATCAAAACTCAATATATTTTTATTATAGTAAATGGTAACCCATTAACTAAAAATTTGATCCAAAAACTCATACAATCATTCATTACCTCTACAATTTTGATATAATTTGTGGGATAAATTTCTTAATTAAGAGGAAGATAATGTGAACCATAATCCACCAAATAATGACCTCTAATGACAACACATCCTAAAACTAATCATAAAGCATCATTAAACACCATGTAGCATTGTCCATCCCTTATAAGATTCAATATTAATTATATAGTGAAATGATATATAATATAATAGAATAAAGTCTAAAATTTAGAATCCAAACTGAATTCACTCCATTAAAATAAATAAAATTAAATTGAGAGGCAATCATAGATATATATTTCAAAATATGTTGACAATTCATTTCCAAACCCAAAAAGACAATAAATGTAAGAGATATTCCAAGGTTCCTCACGTGACATAGAAACTATAATATTTTTAGGATCAAATAGGTTTCCACGTTTTTAGAACACATTCCCCAAGAAACTCACTTCTTGAATACATATTCAGCACATTATATTTGGTATAAATTTAGTGATTCGTTTATATTTCCAAAAACAATATAACATAAAGCACATTATCCTCTTTAGTTTTTCGATAGTCTAATATTTCTTGAATTAATGCAACAAAAAACTTTCAATATACAAGTAGAAAATCCTATTGATCTATTACATAAACATAGAATAGGTATTGGTTAGTACAAATGGAATAACAAGATAATCATTGTGGACATACCAATACCTAAATGTAGTATGCGAGATAACATATTTTTTGAACCCATACATGGGTAAACTAGAATGAAGATCTATTTTATTGAACCACATCAACCCTTTTAATAGATAAAAAATATCATAAACCTATGGAAAAAATAATTTCATCATAACCATAACCCAATTGAGCATATGGTATTCCACACAAAAATGAATGGATTCATCTTTAATCTTGAAAAAAAAGCATTAGTGAGGACCAATACCACACACTACGTAAAATGAATCATTTGGACACCATGAAATACAACTATTTATTTAACAATTTATACTTAGAAGATGTCATACTTTAGGAGGGAATATAAATGGGTTGAGTTCCTGACCATAAGTTGAAGGATAACCCTAACTCCCTCACCTTTGAAAGACTAGAAATGTATGATAGAAACACTTCTAAACGGATATCAAATTCAATAGGATGTTCACTATAGGAACCATCTGGCATGATTTTAACATCATACAAGGATATCAACCATCCCAACTCTGAAAGAGGTGGCTCAAATCAGCTAGACCTAGGGCCTAATTCTCCATGAAGGACATGGAACTCCCCATTAAGGAAATTAAAGAAATCATACATAAGATAATAGTTAATTCATGATTTATGAGAAACCAACTGGTCCATACCTAGAATGACATCCAAAGGTCTCATTTAAACAACCAAAAAATATATGATAAGCTCAATCATAAATAAAGAAAAGGAAAAAGAGGAGAATCAGAGGACATGCTATCTCTCTATACAGATACGTGTTTTAATCTCCCTCACATAAGGCATTAGCTACATTGGATTCTCTAATTGTCCCACAATGTGGGTTGATATAGATGCATACAAGGCATGGGTATAAAAAAACATAGTAACTAATGATGATTCAATAGAAAGGGTACCTCTCACTTTTATAGGACCCACATTAGATTCCACTGAACATCCATCCACTGCATGATGTTTTTTTATTCCTGATGCGTATGGATAAAATCAAATTATTATTGAATAATATGAATGAGACTCAGTTCCTTTCAATAATGAGGTTCCCATAACACTATGTAGGGTGGTAAAAACATGGAAAATCATAATAAGTGTCCCGATTATCTACATGTGTTGTACATTTTTTCCTATATGAATGAAAGAATTGAGTGTAAAACCTTTTTACAATAGAAATAAGCCAATTGGAATTTTTCTAACACAACATATGATCTAGAGAAAGTATGTTGTCATTGTCCACCACACCTATTTCAACTATGAGACCCATTTTGATTCATATTTCCTTTAAATAAAGTACTAAATATATCATTTGGATTAGGCCGAATCATCTTAACCCTGACATACTAGATAGGTTAATTTATTCCTTCATATCCTTATAAAAATGTTATAATAAGAGGTACACATTGAAATAAAGAACTAAGATCTTATATGTATTTAAAGACCTATATACAAAATGAAAACCTTCATCTTCTCATTTGATAAAACCATAGGTGGAAATTGGAAATGGTCTGAAAAATGATTGGTGTGCAAATTCATTATCCAATAACATTGGTGAAGGATAAAACAATAAAATGAATAATCAAATACCATCAACTATGGATTGAATTTATATGTGAAAAGGTATATGGTGTATTTTAACTCCAATCCCTCATTATGCTTCTCCAGAACTACAACATCCCACTGTCCCCTTCTAGGTCCCTCATGTATGAAGACACCACAATTAAACATAAATAAATTCAATGTCCCTAATAATATAAAGAGTAATAAAATCTTCCTCAATCAATTATATACCTATTCAGATCATTCGTTTCTTTAAAAATATAGTGATTATTTTTTAAGAAACAACCTAAATTGATTTATATTATCATCCATTTGGGGATCCACCTTTATAGACTAGATAGGGGAATATGTAGCTCCTTGAAAATGGTCTTGGACCACATTCACTACTACCAATATAAGGTTCTAGTTTAACGAAATGTTCTCTTACTATGGTTCATCTACAGCTCCCTCCTAAAGTTTGATTGGATGGATTCTTGGTGGCATGATACGTCACAACATCAATAAACAATAAGGAAATGTTAGTCAAGAGACACAAGAACATCATCTCTTATAGTCATAATGAAAATAGAGAACACATATCTCAAGACAATTTGTTGTGAATTATACAATTATATCGACTAAATCCTACAATACATATTTTCACATCCATTCATGGTAACTTAATTCTCATTACAATAAGATTTTTTTAGTCAGTCACTTGTAATATACACTAAAAGTCCCAAAAACCCATATTCTATCAATTAATACATATTATTCTATATATCGACAATCTATAAGAGACAAAAAATTTCCTTTTATAACAATATTTCCTGAACCTACCTACATAACCCTCTAAATTGGTACAAAAATCTTCCCTGACATGGCTGAAGGGAATTCCTTATCCCTGGGAACTAGTTACTAGTGCTGGAGAATCAATAAACAATGTTTAGGGATCATTTTGACTAAAAAAATAACTCAAAAATAAAAAATCATTCAAAATAATTCTAAAACAATCATTAATTACAAAGGGCTCGATAAAAGAAAAGTATAATCAAAAGTAAAGTACAAGAACTATGACATATCATCAATCCAAAACATCACATAACTAAAGATGACATCACCAACTACCACCACAATGTCCCAGGTGACCTCTTTCAAAGACACCCACTACCTTCATGCGGTGCTTTTATTTTTCCTTATCCTAGAAAAAGGAATTGTACAAACACCTAAAGGAAAAAAACCTGGCGTGAGAAATACTATTCCAATAGGATCCCAATAAAAATTACATAAAAATTACATATAAAATAAACTAAATACACTCAATATCAAATTAAGCATAGAATGCTATTTTATCGCATTGAAAAATTAAATGTGATTTTCAAATCAGTTCAATGGAAAATATTAATCTAGTTCAAAACAACATTTTCACCAATTAAGGCTTGTAAAAGAATCTAAAACCATTTCAGAAACACTAGAATGTATAAATATTATTGAATCATAGATAATTTTAATGATTCTTGGGGTTAGTTAGATCAAGGATGAAATACCCTCAGGCATCACAGTAAAATATGCCTTCAGCTATGCACTCTTACCTGAATCTCAAACCTAGTTAGAATATGATTCAACACAAATGAATAAACTACATACCATCAAAAATATTATTTTTGTTTTCGTCATCAATCCATGGATTGGTAGACATAATAAATTTCTAGAATCTTTTACGAAGAATACCCACATAACTACCCAATATCCCAAGTGCATCATGTAAACCAATCAGGGGATTAATCATTCTTCACAAATGAGTTCATCAACCATTGTTCTAGAATCCCCAAATCATGTTTTTAAACAAGCCATTTCAATTTATAAAAAACATAAAATAGTTTTAATAAAAAATCACGCCTTTTATAAAAAATCAAGCCTTTTATAAAAAATCATTTCATCTCCAATTCATAAAATATTTTAGGGAAACTTTTTAAAAAAATTATTAAATTTAATGATCAAAACATTATTTTCAATTGGAAATAATTTTAAAAAATCAACACTTTTTTTGAAAATCAGTAGTCATTGTGGTTCAAAATACACTATTCTAATTAAAAACATTTATCAACAATCTTACTTTATACTATGAGAATCAATTAGAAATACATTTCAAATCAAGCAAGTAAAAATAGTTACAATTGATAGGAATATCATTTTGGAACCACCAGCCTCAACCACAATATTATCAATCAACAAAATGATATCCAAAATTGCTGGAAGATAATGGGATTCAATTAATCAAGAAGGGATCATAGAAACACAATTCCAATATTAATACTTGAATCCAATGTTGTACCAATATTTCACATCCCTAAAATAAGAAGACACATGAGGGAGAATGGAATTCAACTACAGATCTTGGATAAAAATACTGAGAGTTATACGATGAATTAATTAACTCACCAATATGTAAGGTTTTATGGCTAGAATTCCCAAAATGTATTCAAGGGTGCCTCCCAATTTTTATGGGGTCAAAATTGGGTTTTCTTATAGAAGATTAGAATTAGAATTAAAATAGAGGAATATTGGAAAATAATTATGATATTAACCATATTTGCTCACCCAAATTGACATAACTGTCTCGACAGCAGATTTCACCTACTAGTAGATTATAACAGAAACATTAAAAACACTAATTTGACCCCCACCAACTAGCTAGTGATGTTCCAATATGAAATCAATCTTACCAAACTACCACCATGAGGTAATCGACACTCACCAATTATCTAGTGGAATTATTATAGTATGTATTTACTAATTGAATTCCATCAGGTGGTCAGTGGCTCTCACTAGAAATCTGGTGGACTAAATGTATTTAATATACCATCAGTTCCTTATACACTATACAAAAAAAACCCTAGATATTATCCAAGTAACTCAAAACAGAATGGAAGCCACTCCCCCAAACCATCAAATTTTAGAAACTAGAAGGAATAATCAATAATAAATGGGAATTACCAAAGATCAATATAAAAAGAATATGTGAAAAATAAAAAAATTATAACACCTAAAATAATGTTTTAGGATGTTATAGGACCAAGGAAACAAAAGTAACTATGATCCATAGTTTTTTAGTTTAGCTGAATACTAATGAAAAATTCGGTAAAATTTCACTTAGCTAGTGAATCCACTAAACATGTTAACTTGAATGGGGGTAAAGTTTCATTGGATAAAATAATTTGAATAATGTTTTATAGAAATGAAGAGGATATTATTCCAATTTACTTGTATTAACACTACCCAATAGTGGGTATGTGTCACGAACCGAATCGGGTCGCCATCAACTTGACGCTCGACCCGACCCGTGGCAAGACCCGAAGGGCATCCCCGATCCCCACGGGCTGGCACAAGTGCCCGGGTATCAATTAAAACTTTGGGAACGATTTACCCGAGTGAAGAAATATAAAGAATCCAACCAAAGTAAACCATACAAAAGTAAAGGTTATAGTCAAACAGGTATTTAACCAAACAGGTTTTTGGTTCACAAGTATTCAAAACCCAAATAACACTAAAAACAAGGTGACCAAAAACCAACCTAAGACCTCTCGCCTGGTGTGAGGACACCGCCCCTAAGCCACCACCAAAACGCCACGTAGATAGGCCTACTAACAACCTGCACCACTGCTCCCAAATGCTGGACCCTTACCTGTATCAGAAGTGAACAAATATACTTACACCCAACAATGTAAGTAGGGTGTGAGCAATCACCCAACAGGATATCACCATGAAAATATTCCACGCACAACTATCAAAAGGCAACCCATTTTCAATACTAAATAAAGAAAGAAAGAAGTGAAAAAGAAATGGTTTTCATAAAACGATTTAAAAGAAAGACAGTTCAAGATAAACACATTAGGGTAGTAATTCAAGTGACATATCACGTATCATTGTGAATACAAAGTAACCGGTAGCACCAAAGGATGGGAAATCCCCAAAAGGGTACTAGAGCATGTGGGACCCTAGAACGCCGTGTCTTGGTGAAACGTGGCTTAGGTGGCCACGACCCTCAGATAACATGGCGTAGAAGGCCACAACCCCCAGAACACATGGCTTAGAAGGCCATGACCCTCAGATATCATATGTTTAGTTTGTGTTGCAATTGTCAAACCTGCCAGTGAGACCGGGTCGGGTCATCTCCGGAACACTAGCTCACTAGTCCTAGTCTCCCCACCTAATACCCCGGCTTCCCACCTTGTGCTCACCTAAAGATCAATGTTCACATAACATGTCACATTAGCACTTAGAGCCAAACGTGTCACCTGCAAACTGATATCCTCTTTGAAAACCACACACACAACAAAACTTTTTAAAAAAAACATAAACCACACTGCTTACACTTTAAATTAAACTAGATACATAACTTAATGAAATCACTTTGTTAATTAAGAAAACCACTAATAAAAATTATTGAACAGTTTTCAAACATGTCGCATATAATTTTAAAGGTTAAAAAGTAACTCAAAAACCCTTTTTATAATAAAACATATTCTGACACGCCAAAACACAAACTGCATCATTCGCACTTTCTAAATGACACACTGCACAGTTTACAAATACTAATAAACAACCAAAGTGTGTTTTCACAATAAAAAGGACCTGCATCACATAGATATACTACTGGAAAATTATAAGCACATTTAAAATGTAATCAGAGCTATTTTTTTTCATGGAAACTAATTAGTTATGTGTTGAAAAATTAAACCAACATGCAAATGATCGCTAGATGATAATTGAGTGTGGAATCACCTACCTCAAAAAGGAACGGAAAAAGACACGGCACAAAACTCCCGTTGCGCCACGGTCGCACCGTATTGGGCCGTCAAACAGGTCCTAAAACAGCAGACCGTTAAACAGGTTCAATAATAATGTTAACATAATAATAATAATAATAATAATAACAATAATAATAATAACGTAAAAAATAATAATAGTAATATCAACAACATAATAATAATAATAATCATAGCATAATAATAATCATAGTAATCTTAATAATAACAATAATATAATATAATAATATAATAATAGCATAATCATAATAATAATGATAATAACATAATGATAATAAAAATAGTAACATATTAATATTAACATGATAATAATAATAATAATAACAATAATATAGTAATAATAATAACATAATAATAATGTAATAATAGTAACAATAATAATATAACAATAATAATATTATTATTGACATAATAATAATAATAACATAATAATAATTATAGTAATGATATAATAATAATATTAACATATTAATAATAACAATACTATAATAATAATAAAGATCACATAATCATAATTTTATAATAAATGTTAATAAATTATTAAATAAAATAAAATAATAAAATAAATTAAAATAAAAAAATAGACCTGCTTGGTGGAGTAGAGGAGGAAGGAGAGGGTGCGGCGGTCTGCTGGAGGAAGGCATCAGAGCAGGGTGGCGCGGGTGAGCAGGGAAGGCCCAGCGGCGCTGTCCAACGGAGGGAGGTGCGCCAGTCTGCTGGTGGAGGGTGTGGCTGAACAGGGGGGCGCAGCGGTGCTGTCCAGCAGAGTAGAGGAGGAGGAAGAAAAAGAAGAAGGAGAAGAAGAAGAAGAATAAGAAGAGAAGGGGAAGGAGAAGAAGGAGAGATGATGAGTGTGCGGGATCTGGGAACGGAGGAGGAATGAGAGCGAGGAGGTGCGCCAGTCTGCTGGTGGAGGGTGCGGGTGGCTGGTCCGACGTTGGTTCGGCATGGATGCAACAGGGGTGCAGTAGGGGTGGCCGGAGGCGGGACAGCGGGAGTGGGGAGGCGCGGCCTAGCGAGTGGCTGAGCAGGAGGCTTGGCCGAGCGGGTGGCCGAGCAGGAGGCTTGGCCGAGTGGGTAGCCGAGTAGGAGAAGGGCAGCGGCCTGTTGGAGGAGAGAAGGGAGGTGGAGCGCGGCAGAAGAAAAAGGAAGGAGATGAAGAAAAGAATAATAAGAAGAAGAGAAGGAGAAGGGAAGGGAGAAGAAAAAGTGAGGTGCGGCGAGGGAGGGTGCAGCAGGTAAGAGGGGAAAAAAGGGAGAGAAGAGGGAGGAAGAAAAACATGGGGAGGAAGAAAGGGGAGAGAGAGAGAACAAAGAGAAAAATAAAAAAATATGGTGGCAGCTAGGGTTTTGGAGGGGGGAGAGGGAGTTAAACAAACTAATTGAAAATAAATTTAATTACATTAATAACATCCTAATAATAATAATAATAATAATAGTAATAATAATAATACTAATAACATAATAATCAATAAAAATAATAATATTATTTGAAATAATAATAATAATAATAATAATATCATAATAATAATAATAATAATAATAATAACATAATCATAATAAAAATAATAATAATAAAAATAATAATAGCAGTAATAATAATAATAATAATAATAATAATCACATAACAATAAAAATAATAATCATAATAGCAATAAAAATAATATAATAATAATAATACTTTGAAACTAAAGTTAATCGCCCGGAAAAAGAACGTTCGCATAGCGAGCGCCACATGTTAAAAAGGCAAGGTCGTGTGGCTACGCCCGTGCTCTGCCCGTGCACCGAGCGGTGTAGAGTTAATGCGCATTTATCAGCGCCATAGAAAAGACCTCATTTCAGGTTCATCACGCACTTAAAACCAATAATTAAATAAGAAAGCGATTAAATGAATGAAATAAAAATTTAAAATTAAGGTCATACCTCAAAGCGAAGTCCGGGCGTGACAATTCTCCCCAACATGAAAACTTTCCGCCCTCGGAAAGTCAGCTCAAAGCCTAATCAGAGAATAGAAAGGGTACTCCTACTCAACCCATGACTTCCACTCCCAAGTCTCGTGTTCATCACTCCCGTGCTGCCAAAGGATACGGACTAGAGGAATTGACTTTCCACGCAACACCTTTTCCTGAGAATCCACTATGCGCACTGGTCACTCAACCACAGACAAGTCGGACTCTATCTCCAGCTCCTCCCAATTCAGCACATGCGACAGATCGAGGTTGTACTTATTTAGTAAGGAGACATGAAATATGTCGTCAATCGATGTCAACTGCGAGGGCAAGGCTAACCTGTATGCCACCTTGCCAATCCGTTCAAGAATCTCAAAGGGTCCAACATATCTCGGTGTCAGCTTCCCCTGATTCCCCAAACAACGGTGACCCAAGTGAGGGGCCACTTTCAGGAACACTCTGTCCCCCACTGAAAACTTGAGATCCCACTGCCTTTGATCTGCATAAGACTTGTGGCAACTCTGAGATGTCAACAATCCCTGCCTAACCAGCTTGAGCTTCTCAGATATCTCCTGAACAAGGCTCGGTCCCAAGAGCGAGGCCTCTCCTACCTCAGCCCAACACAGAGGACACCGACAAGGCTGGCCATAGAGCGCCTCAAAGGGTGCCATTCTGATGGAAGACTGCTAACTGTTATTATAAGCAAACTCGACCAGCCCCAAATGGCTATCCCATGAGCCTCCAAAATCTAACACACAGGCTCAGAGCATGTCTTCTAGGATCTGATTCGCCCACTCCTTCTATCCATCGGTCTGAGGATGGTATATCGTGCTCATCTTAATCTGCGACCCCAAATCCTTCTGGAGGCATCCCCAAAACCGAGATATAAAGCGGGGGTCCCTGTCAGAAACAACTGCCGACGACACACCATGAAGTCTGACTACCTCCTGAACATACAAGTGACCCAGCTCCTCTACCTTCACTGTATCTCTGATCGGAATAAAGTGAGCTGACTTGGTCAAGCGGTCAATCACCACCCAGATAGCATTCCTCCCTCGAGGTGTACGAGGCATGCCAATGATGAAGTCCATGGCGACCTCGTCCCGCTTCCAAGTAGGAATGGGTAATGTCTAGAGTAGGCCAGATGGTCTCTGATGCTCTACTTTCACTTACTGGCAAGTGTAACATCTGGATACGAAGTCGGTTATGTCCCGTCTCATACCTGGCCACCAGATCTAATGGCGAACATTGTAATACATCTTGGTAGTACCAGGATGGACGGCCCACAGAGATTGGTGACTATCCTGCATCACTACCCTCCGTAGAGACAACAGCACCACAACACGACCATTGAAGCAAAATACCCTCTGGGAAGACAAAGACCAATCCAAAGGAGTCTACCCACCATGAAAAAACTACATAGATCGCTGACACAGCTCATCGCCAGGCTGCTCCTGCTAAATCAACTCCAGAAGAGCAGGAGTCAACTGGATGCTAGCTAAGAAAGTACCTCCACTGTGCTCCCTGCTCTCCAAGTGCATCTGGGTGAAGAGCCCCATCAAGGTCCACTCATCACTGGACTTCCTCAACGCCTACACTGGTACTTTTCTGCTCAAAGCGTCAGCTACCACATTACCCTTGCCAGGGGTATAGACAATATCAAAATCAAAACCCTGTAGGTACTCGACCCAGCGGCGCTGCCTCAAATTGAGATCCTTCTGAGAGAAAATATAGGCCAGGCTCTTATGGTTAGAATAGACCAAAAACTTCTCCCCAAAATGATAGTGACGCCATGTCTTTAAGGCATGCATCACTGCTCCCAACTCCATGTCGTGAGTCAGATAGTTCTTCTCATGCGGCCGTAGTTGGCGAGAACCATAAGCCACAACATGGTCATCCGGCATGAGCACACATCCAAGGCCCGTACCTGAAGCATCACAGTACACCACATAGCCCTTTCCCGACTCTGGTAAGGTCAACACAGGTGCAGTGGTCAACTGCCACTTCAATTCCTCGAAAGATGCTTGGTAATGTGGGCTCCAGTCAAACATCACCCCTTTCCGGTTGAGTGCGGTCATGGGGGAGGCAAGCCACGAGAAGTCCCGGAAAAAGAGCCTGTAATAACCATCCAAGCCTAGAAAACTCTTGATCTCAAACACATTTCTCAGCTTCTCCCAAGACATAACTTCCCTGATCTTTTTGGGATCCACTGAAACCCCTTGTTCTGAGACGACATGCCCCAGAAACTTCACTTCCCTGATCCAGAAAGTGCACTTCGAGAGTTTGGAATACATGTGGTGATCCCGAAAAGTGCCCAAAACAAATCGCAGGTGATGCTCATGCTCCTCCTAAGATCCAGAATAAACCAGTATGTCATCCACGAATACCACGACAAATGAGTGGAGATATTGGTGGAACACCCTATTAATGAGCACCATATAAACTACAAGAGCATTCGTCAGTCCGAAAGGCATGAACAAGTACTCGAAGTGACCGTACCTGCTTCGAAAAGCTGTCTTCCGGATATCTGCTTCTCTCACCCTGAGCTGGTGGTATCCTGAACACAAATCAATCTTGGAGAACCACTTTTCCCCCTTCAGCTGGTCGAACAAATCGTCAATCCGAGGCAAAGGGTATTTATTCCTGATGGTTACCTTGTTCAATTTACGATAATCAATGCACAAACGAACGGTTCCATCGTTCTTCTTCGCGAATAAAACTGATGCGGCCCAAGGAGAGACGCTCCGATGAATGAATCCTTTAGATTCTAAATTGTTCGGATGTATCTTTAATTCCCTCAATTCGGTGGGGGACATGCGATATGAGGGAAGCGATATAGGCTATGTTCCCGATGCCAACTCAATCTAGAAATCCACGTCCTGCTCTAGGTGCAAGCCAGAATAATCATCTGGGAATACCTATGGGAACTCATCCACTACACGAGGTAACCCCCCCTGTAAAACACCACCATCGTCCTCCAGTGCGAGCGATGACAACTGATAAGAATGATTTCATATCCCAGGGAGTGGAGGTCCCGTACGACCCGACCAAGGATCCCATTCTCCGTGAAATAACTAGGGAGTCCCATCTGGTGCTGTAAAACTGACTCGGTGCTGATAGAAATCAATGTGCGCCTGAAAACACACCATCCCGTCCATACCAAGGATCACATAAAATAGGTCCATGTCAAGGACCAGGAAATCCCATTCCATCTCGACTCCTGACACAAAGAGTGGGAATGATCGGCACTTAAGGCCTTGATCCCTCTTTTTCCCCAACGGTGTTACTAACTCCTTAACAAACAATAACAGCTCAGTTGGTAGGTTCAACATATTCACAAAACGAGAAGATATGAAAGAAACTAAAGCACCAGTATCAAATAAAACTGCAGCTATAGAAGATGCAACCAGAATAGTACCTCGAACCGTCGAAGGCCCTGCATCAGATCCCGCTGGTGCCTGATCCACAACATGCAGTTGTCTGGTCCCTGCCTGAGAACAACCGCTCGCCTGAGGCTCTGCCCTGATCTGGCTTTGCCCTGAAGACGATCCAGTCCAACCAACATGCCCACCGAACCGAGATCCTGTCATCCTGGTCAGCTCTGACTGAACTGGTACCCCTCTGGAAGCCATAGATCTAGCACCACTTTGGTATGGGTGTGTAGTACTGCAGAAGCACTATAGATTTCCAACAACTCCACATCCATGGCATGGTCTGGGAGGGTATAGAAAAATAGGTCAGATGTGCCCTACCCTTCCGCACTGATGGCACACTACGGAACCTGCACCAGAAGCCCCAGATGAAAACTGCCTAGGAGGATGACCTGAGCTGCCATCACTCTTCTTCCATTGCTCATCACGCTTCCTCTTCTTCTCAGATGAAATGCCACTTCCAAGCCCTGACACTGATCCAGAAAACCCTGACTTTCCCTTATGGTAAATCTCGGCCATACAAGCACGATCGACCACCTCAGCATAAGTCTTCAGCTTGAATAAGAAAACCTGGGAGTGGATTTCTGGTCGAAGGCCCTTCTCAAACTTCTGAGTTTCAAGAATTCTCTCGAAACTATCTCAGGTGCGTACCGTACCAGTTCAGCAAAGCGGTTTGCATATTCCATCAATGTATAATTCCCCTGCGAAATCTCCATGAACTCCCGAGATCTATCATAATCTACGAACTCTGGACAATACTACTCATTGAAGATACCCTTGAAATCTTTCCAGCTCATGTGCTCATGTTTCCCAGCTTGGACCACTGATTCCCACCATTTGTGACTGGAACCATTCAGCTGGAACGAGGCACACTTCACCCTGACTTCCATGGGCGTGTCAAGGAAATCGAACATGCGTTCTATCTTTTCAAGCCACTCCTCTTCTTCCTGAGGTTCTGATCTACCTCGGAAAGAAGGAGGTTTGTTCCTTAGAAACTCTTGAGCTCTATCCTTCTTGGAGCCAAATTCTTCCTCTCTAGCTGGAACAGGGGTGAGGGCAGGAGTCGCCCCTTGTCCCAAAGCCGGAATGTCTTGGACCATAGCCTCTACGAATCTCTGATCAAATGGCGTGGGAGAACTCTCTCCGGCTTCCTCCCGTGGGTGCAAGGGAGCTCTCCATGGAGGCATCTTACTGCAAAGGGCTACAATAAAGATGGGATACCATAAATATCACATATCTCAAATAGAACTAAATTTTTCAACAAGATAAATAATCATCAGTAAACCAAACATAAAAAAACAACTTCGTGCAAAAACACGACTTTCTTGCCTGGTGTCCACGTACAGTCTGCAGCCTGCACGTCCCACCTAGAAAATAAATGAAACAAGCACCCTGAAATCCCATGGTGACTCAGTTTCTGTCACGAGGCTTGCTGGCCAAGCACCCTACTCGCAACATGAATTCTGATCCCCGACAGACCCAACTCCTGTATAATCCAACTCATCCCAAATAACAAAAACCACGAGTTAACCTGCCTTTGATACCATTTTTTCACGAACCGAATCAGGTCGCCATCAAATCGACGCCTGACCCGACCCGCAGAAAGACCCGAAGGGCGTCCCCAATCCCCACGGGCTGGCACAAGTTCCTGGGTATTAATTTAAACTTTGGGAACGATTTACCTGAGTGAACAAATATAAATCAGCCATCCAAAGTAAACCAAAATTAGTAAAGGTTACAGTCAAATGTATATTTAACCAAACTGGTTTTTGGTTCACAAGTATTCAAAACCCAAATAACACTAAAAACAAGGTGACAAAAAATCAACCTAAGAACTGTCACCAAGTGTGAGGACACAACCCCTAATCCACCACCAAAACGCCACATAGATAGGCCTGCTAACATCCTACACCACTACTCCCAAGAGCTGGACCCTTACCTGTATCAGAAGTGAAAAAATCTACTTACACCCAAGGGTGTAAGTAGGGTGTGAGCAATCGCCCAGAAGGATATCACCAAGAAATGATTCCACACACAACTATCAAAAGACAACCCATTTGCAATGCTAAATAAAGAAAGAAAGAAGTGAAAAAGAAATAGTTTTCATAAAATGATTTAAAATAAAGAAAGTTCAAGATAAACACATTAGGGTAGTAATTAAAGTGACATATCACGTATAATTGTGCATGCAAAGTAACCGGTAGCACCAATGGATGGGAAAGCCCCAAAAGGGTACTAGAGCATGTGGGACCCTAGAACGTCGTGTCTCGGTGAAACGTGGATTAGGTGGCCACGACCCTCAGATAACGTGGCTTATAAGGCCATGACCCTCAGAACACGTGGCTTAGAAGGACACAACCCTCAGATATCATATGTTTAGTTATTGTTGCAATCGTCAAACCTGCCAGTGAAACCAGGTTGGGTCATCTTCGGAACACTAGCTCACTAGTCCTAGTCACCCCACCTAATACCCCGGCTTCCCTCCTTGTGCTCACCTAAAGATCAATGTTCACATAAAATGTCACATTAGCACTTAGAGCCAACTGTGTCACCTGCACACTGATATCCTCATTGAAAACCACACACACACAAAAACTTTTTAAAAAAAAACTTAAACCACACTGCTTACTCTTTAAATAAAACTAGATACACAACTTAACTAAATCACTTTGTTAATTAAGAAAACCACTAAGAAAAAATATTGAACAGTTTTCAAACATGTCGTAAAAATTTTTAAAGGTTAAAAAGTCACTCAAAACACCTTTTTATAATAAAACATATTCTGACATGCCAAAACACAAACTGCGTCATCCACACTTTCTAACTCACACACTGCATAGTTTACAAATACTAATAAACATCCAAAGTGAGTTTTCACAATAAAAAGGACTCGCATCACATAAATATACTACTAGAAAATTAGAAGCACATTTAAAATGTAATCAGAACTAATTTTTTTTTGCATGGAAACTAATTAGTAAGGTGATGAAAAATTAAACCAACACGCAAATGATCACCAGATGATAATTGAGTGTGGAATCACCTACCTCAAATAGGAATGGAAAAATACACGGTGCAAAACTCCCATTGCGCCATAGTCGCACCGTATTGGGCCGTCAAACAGGTCCTAAAACAGGATACCGTTAAACAAGTTCAATAATAATGTCAACATAATAATAATAATAATAATAACAATAATAATAATAACGTAAAAAAATAATTATAGTAATATCAACAACAACATAATAATAATAATCATCATAGCATAATAATAATCATAGTAATCTTAATAATAACAATATAATAATATAATAATAATAATCATAGAATAATCATAATAATAATGATAATAACATAATAATAATAAAAATAGTAACATAATAATATTAACATGATAATAATAATAATAATAACAATAATATAGTAATAATAATAACATAATAATAATGTTATAACTGTAACAATAATAATATAATAATATTATTATTATTATTGACATAATAATAATTATAGTAATGATATAATAATAATATTAACATATTAATAATAACAATACTATAATAATAATAACGATCAAATAATCATAATTTTACAATAAAATGTTAATAGCTTATAAAATAAAATAAAATAATAAAATAAATTAAAATAAAAAAACAGACTTTCTTGGCGGAGTGGAGGAGGAAGGAGAGGCTGCGGCGGTCTACTGGAGGAAGGCGGCCGAGCAGGGTGGCGCGGGTGAGAAGGGAAGGTGCATCGGCGCTGTCCAGTGGAGGGAGGTGCGCCGGTCTACTGGTGGAGGGTGCGACCGAACAGGGGGGGGGGGGCGCAGCGGCACAGTCCAGCGGAGTAGAGGAGGAGGAAGAAAAAGAAGAAGGAGAAGAAGAAGAAGAAGAAGAGAAGGGGAATGAGAAGAAGGAGAGATGAAGGGGGCGCGGGAGCTGGGACCGGAGGTGGAGGGAGAGTGGGGAGGCGCGCCGGTCTGCTGGTGGAGGGTGCGGGTGGCTGGTCCGACGCGGGTCTGGCATTGATGTAGCAGGGGTGCAGCAGGTGCGGCCTGAGGCAGGATAGCGGGAGTGGGGAGGCGCGGCCTAGCGGGTGGCCGAGCAGGAGGCTTGGCCGAGCGGGTGTTCGAGTAGGAGGCTTAGCCGAGCGGGTGGCCGAGTAGGAGAAGGGTGGCGGCCTGTTGGAGGAGATATGGGAGGTGGAGCGCGGAAGAAGAATAAGGAAGGAGAGGAAGAATAGAAGAAGAAGAAGAAGAGAAGGAGAAGGGAAGGGAGAAAAAAAAAGTGAGGTGCGGCGAGGGAGGGTGCATCAGGTACGAGGGGAGAAAATGGAGAGAAGAGGGAGGAAGAAAAACGTGGGGAGGAAGAAAGTGGAGAGAGAGAGAAAAAAAGAGAAAAATAAAAAAATAGGGTGGCGGCTAGGGGTTTGGAGGGGGGAGAGGGAGTTAAAAAAACTAATTAAAAATAAATTTAATTACATTAATAACATCCAAATAATAATAATAAGAATAATAGTAATAATAATAATACTAATAACATAACAATCAATAAGAATAATAATATTATTAGCAATAATAATAATAATAATAACATCATAAAAAAATAAATAATAATAATAATAATAACAACAACATAATCATAATAAAAATAATAATAATAATAATAATAATAGCAATAATAATAATAATAATAATCGCATAACAATAAAAATAATAATCATAATAGAAATAACAATAATATAATAATAATAATACTTTGAAACTAAAGTTAATCGCCCAGAAAAAGAACGTTCGCGTAGCGAGCGCCGCATGTTAAAAAGGCAAGGTCGTGCGGCTACGCCCGTGCTCTGCCCATGCACCAAGCAGTGTAGAGTTAATGCGCATTTATCAGCGCCACAACAAAGACCTCATTTCAGGTTCAGCCCGCACTTAAAAACAGTAATTAAATAAGCAAGCGATTAAATTCATGAAATAAAAATTTGAAATTAAGGTCATACCTCAAAGTGAAGTCCGGGTGTGATAGGAAGTTTTTCTATTATATAGTCTTACCTTCTTCATGCAAAATGAAAAGTTAATTGATTCTTCCACCTGATAATTAAAAACACTTGGGAAAAATACATGATAAATGATTTAGAGATAGTGATATTTATCTTTGTACTAAAAATTTTGTTGTATTATATCTATGGTGTGAAGTATAATATTTATACTGACCATACGTGTTTGAAATATAAATTCACACAGAATGAGGGAAATATATTTCAAATGAGATATTTTTTGTAGATGAAGTTCATTAACCACTAAATAAATTATTTCATTTTTATTAAAAAATGGTGGATGATTCTTTGTGCAAGAAAGATCAAGAATCCTTGTCAATGAAGAGGATTGAAAGTGACACAGTATTCATGGATTTGTAATGTTTAGTCTAGATTTCATAAGGGAAGGTCAGAAATACAATCTTGACCATGTGAATTATCAAAAATAAATTTTTGTAATGATCAATGACACCAAGAAATATGATTGAAATCTACAAAAATGGTAGCGAATATTCCAAAGTTTAACTTTGATAAAGATTGTGTTATATTGTTTAGAACCCATATATGTGTCCCATAAAAATTATAATTGAAGAAGGAAATTTAATATGATGCTCATATCTCATACTCAAATATTTGTCTAAGATGTATGAAGATATATAAAGACCCAAAACAAATCTTTTTTTGGTTTATTATAAAGAGATAAAATTACAGAATATATATCTCAATGATTGGTATGGAAACATGTTAAGGTAGAATGATAAAATTCGATGGGTATGCTGCAACAATTAACCATTTGATTTCGTAGAAGGAAAATCAATTACATGTATTTTTTATGATTCCGTAAAACATCAAAATACTATAATGTAATTTTGGTCATATTTGATCTTCTTATAATTTATGTGTATTTTATTTCCAACAAATAAAAAATTTCCCTGTAAAACACACCAAGATGTAGATAAGGGAAGTGGAAATATTGTATAGAGTAATAATAAATATTATATCTAACCGGGGTCTAAGGATTACCTTGAGGTTTTAGATAAGTATTTATAATGAATTAGATACATAGTTGAGTTTTAGTACTTATTATCATACTCATATAGATGGTCAATCTAAATGAACAATTCAAACTCTATAGGTTATGTAGAGACCTTTTTCGATGGATTTAAAAGGATTTTGGGATCAACACCTCCACTTATAAGGGATATCATGTAACAATAATTTCTATTCATGAATTCAAATGGAATCATATGAGGATGTTTATATAGAATCCCCCCTCTTTATCACATAAACTTTCATTACATTTTACAAAACCGAGGATCTTTAAGGTTTAGTGTCTTGGAAACCTGGAACTTTAAACATGAAAACATAAAACATTCCTCTAAAACACTTGAAAGGATTCTCCTCATGTTCATCCTAGGTTCATTACTGCATCACATAACCTGGGAGCATACATCAAAAGAAAGGGTGAGAAAAAAGCCCAGTAAGGAAAACAAGAGAAACATTTTACATGTGAACTTGAGATACTTCAATAAGGTCATGAAAAAGAACTTTAAGGCATGAGAATGAAATAAGGAGGCATATCATAATAAAAATAACATTTTTCATAACTTGAAAATGTGGCTACATCATTTAACATAGAAAATCATGAACATATCACCAAGGTCCATCCCCAAGGTGTCATCTGAAAATTACCAAGGTTATTCACCAAGGTATCGTGAAAATTGTAATCTATAATGGTTACATCATTACCCAATGTATTGGAGCGCTCTCAGGGCGCACCCTTAAATTTGACTTTATTATCATGTGAGCCACATATATCATCATCAAACATTTCATAAATAACCCACATATAATAAAATAAATGGGTTTCATTTCATAATCACAACGTTTTAAAAACTGCTTTAAAGACATGATCTTTACGTCACTTTAAAACCCACAGAAAAGTAAGGTGGGTCTCATGTATGTAAATCCCAGAATTTAAAATAGAACATTTTGGTATATATGTGAATACCCCTTTAGAATAAAGATCTTTGAGTATTCACTTAATAATATAAAAGAACTTTAGAAAAATAGAGAGACATTTTGAGACGGAAATTCTGCAGCATAACAGCTAAGTTACGAGGTTATAGAAGACATTAAAAAGAGAGGTAAAATGGGTCAAACATTCATAAATGACCCATAAAATAGTATATGGACAGAATAATAAGGATACAAGATCATGGTAATGAAATTTCAAGGACATACCATTTGAAATGAAAAACATGGAAGGAAGACAAAAATTAGATTTCTCTTATGAAAGTTCGGCAGCCTAATGGCGTTACTTAAACATCAACAAAAATGATTGAAAAGATCAAGTAGGTTTTCTCATCATGTGAACATAAGAGTTCAGTATGATAGATATAGAGATAATTCCCCAACATAACAAAAAGTAACTTGAAAGAATTGACATGAAAGTAGAACTTCAAAACGAGAAGGGTGAAGAACCACTTAAAAATTCGGCAGCCTAACGACGCCACTTAAAACATCAAAATACTGAATTGAAGAGATCAAATGGGGTTACTCATCATATGAAAATAAGAGTCCAGTATGATAGATATAGAGATCATACCCCAAAATAACAAAAAGGAACTTGAACGAATTGACATGAAAGTAGAACTTCAAAACGAGAAGGGTGAAAAACCACTTAAAAATTCGGCAGCCTAACGGCGCCACTTAAAACATCAAAACACTGAATTGAAGAGATCAAATGGGGTCTCTCAACATATGATCATAAAAGATCAGTATGATAAATTTAGAGATCATACCCCAACATAATAAAAAAGAACTTGAAATACTTTACATGAAAATAGATCTTGAAAAATGAGAAGGGAGAAAGAATCCGTTACAAAAATTTCGGCAGCCTAACGGCGCCACTTAAAACATCATAAAACGAAATAATGAGAGTAAGAGGGGATCTCTCATTATATGAACATAGAAAGGGATGTAAGAGGAGTATAAAGGAACATCCTCCAACATAAGAACATGTAGCATAGAAGGAATGACATAAAAGAGATTACTTGAAATAAAAGAAAGAGGTCAGATCCCTTACCTTAAAACATAACTCTTAAAACTCAAAGGTTGGGACCTTGAGGGCTTGGGGGCACCATGGGAGGACTCTATGGGAGGTAATGAGACCAGAACTTAGTTGGGGGAGAGTGGGGAGTCTAATGGATGAGAGGATGGCTTGGTATTTATAGGGAAAGTGAGGGGACAAGGCATTAATGGCAAAGGGACACCTCATTAGTGGTTTTGGCAAAACCATGAGCTTTCCCATGGTATTTTCCCATGGTATTGGCCACTTGGGACACCTCATACCTTATCTCACTATTCACAATTCGAACATATTGATTACAAACATAATACATCATTTAATGATTTCATTAAACACCCGTAACTTAAAAACTGTATTTTCACTATTCATCGAAAATTCAACTTTCTCAGAATAATCCCAAAATTTCACCTTAACCAAATATCAACGCTCTGATTACCAATATGAACTCCATTTTATGAAAATAATTTTCTAAAAATTTTTAATTTAATTTTTAAATAAAAACACTATTCACCGAAAATTCATTTTTTCAGAAAAAAACCCCAAAAATTACCATAGCATAATATCGGTGCTCTGAGTTCAAAAATGAAATCAGTTTTATAAAAATAATTATCTAAATATTTTTAATTAAATTTTTAATTAAAAAACACTATTCACCCGAAAAAATAATACCTGAATAATAATTTATGAAACCGTTATTTAACCATTTTATTGAATCACATTACTTAATCAAGGTGCCTAGATTATATTAATACTTTCTTTAAGTGAGATTACTAAACCATTTGGACACATTACTAATCCTAATCATAAAATCACTATTCACAATTTACTATTCATCAAAAATTAAGTTGATCTTATTAGACTCTAAATTTCGTACTAAACATAATTGTAGAAGACCATTTTTCAAAAATCATTGCACATTTTTAATTATTTAAGGTTTACACAACAGTTTTTAAAATATCCTTTTTCTAAAATTCGTCAAAAATATGCATACTATATTTATCCGGTCATTTGAAAATTCATAATCTTCATCATAAGAAGAAATCCCAATTTTTATTTAAAACAAAGGATTACACAAGGCAATTACGGTCTCCTTGCATAGCCCCTTATCACACCAGCATAGGACCTAAGTGTAAGGTGTGCTAAGGTGAGATAATCCGAGGGAGGCTCGACCAACATCGCACGAGTAGTAATTTCTATCAGTTTGAACTTCTCACAAAGGCGATCCCGTTCTTGCTTTATATGATGAAGTTCAGCTTGGGTTTGGTCCAGAGAAAAGCCTAGTGGTGCTACCTCCTTCCCAAGTTCTTTTAGATGGGCTTCGATTGGTCCAAGACTACTGGGTGAGGCCATCAAATCAACTTTCTATATTAATTAACCAAGATTACTTGTATTTAGAGACAATAATCCAAACGTTTAGTTTCTAGTGTTCATATTGACCAATGGTCATATAAAAGTAAAAAACCAACAGTATCATTTTAATTATACTCATGTTATCAAATGAAACATTTTTGTTGAGTATAAAAATAAAATAGCACATAAAATTAGGAAACAAGATTTATTCAAAATTTCGGGTTGTTACAATCTTCCCCCCTTAAGAAATTGCGTCCTCGCAATTTTTTTAAAATTAGGTTTTGAAATTTCATTGAAAGTCCCACATCGGAAAAGGAGTCAGTAAAAATATTACTTTAAAAGAAAGAAAGGGAAGTACGAAGGTCACCCGAGTTAGCCCACACTAGGATTCCATGTAGGAAAACATGGACATGGAGGAGAAAACAAAGGGTCAAGTTCTGAGGGAGAGTGATAGAGAACATGATTAGGAGAAAGTTAACCATAAGAAAATCCCAAACTTATGATGTGTGTCAACGATCTTTGATTACCTAGTAAGAAACGTAAACCGACAACGTTTTTGTTTTACGTTCCTTTTCATAATTTTGAGGAATTCATTTACAACATAGAACAAAAACATAAGGAAATATATCTACCATCATGTAGAGTTTGACCCTTTAATAAGTTTCTACCAAAACTAATCTTTTCTCCCAAATGATGAGCATTCAAAACTACTTGGTCTCATCAAAACACAAGAATCATCTTCTAGAGAATCACATAATCCACAATAGATTAACTATCTATTTCTTCTATCTTTAAACATTATCCCAAAAATATAAAGGGTAAGGTTAAACAACTCTTCAAAAAGGAAGAATCCCATAGGAATGGAAACTAATTTTAAATCTTCAGTGTTCCATGGTAATACCCAAAGTTCATCATAAACCATCCCATAAATAACGGTCCTTAAAATTCCTCAAAATAAACCAAACTAAGATTGAAACCCAAATACAAGAAGTATTTTATAACATAGTCGTCCAAAATAAACTTCATTGTTCATCTCCAAACAACATCAAACACTCCTAACATCTTATAACAAAATTATCAAAACTAAACATATTTTACCCAAGATAGGTTAATCATTCCCATAAGTAACCTAAATCACTATTTGTCCACCATAAATTCATCGATTCTTCAAAATATAAGTCAACCTTACTCCTCAATGAAAATATCGTAGTAATCTATTTACCTCAATCATATAGGGTCCCTAAAATAGTGAAGGTATTCCAAAATAATAATCATCTTTTAATCCCCTAATCACCTCTGTCATATTAATACGACAATCGTCGCATTTCCTATCAAATTGGTTTTTGGGACATGTTCTTCCATTTCCCGCCATTAACTTAGAAAGGAAACTATAATTAGGGGCTTATTTACTTAGCTAATAATCATGAAAAGGAAACTTTAAGCAGAAAAGGATAAATATGTAGAATAAAAGTATATCCTAACTTATGATCCCCTAGGTTCTAATCTAGGTTATCAATGATCATATATTCTTATGTGAATCTTTATTTTGTTTTATCCTTGTTCTTTTAATAATGGTTCATACTAAGATTATGAATTTACCAAAGCATATCCCCCAGGAGTGTCGTAACCAAGAGTGCAGCAAGGCCTGTTGTCGTGTACCAGTTCCCGTTTGAGTCTAGCTCAAAGTGGTGTTTTCAGGTTTTTCCCCTATGTACATCTGTGCCAGAGCCACCTCTACCTGCTCGTATCCAGACATGGATGTATTTTCTTGGAAATCCCTTACTAAATACTCACCAAAATACCAGGAAGATTTCCTATATTTAAACTTTTCTATAGGGTTCTTCCTAGATTTTTCATATCCTAATTTCCACAAATAACTAAACCATACTTTGATACCAACTATATCATCCCTCCTCTTTATCACATAAACTTTCATTACATTTTACAAAACCGAGGATCTTTAAGGTTTAGTGTCTTGGAAACCAGGAACTTTAAACATGAAAACATAAAACATTCTTCTAAAACACTTGAAAGGCTTCTCCTCATGTTCATCCTAGGTTCATTACTGCATCACATAACCTGGGAGCATACATCAAAAGAAAGGGTGAGAAAAAATCCCAGTAAGGAAAACAAGAGAAACATTTTACATGTGAACTTGAGATACTTCAATATGGTCATGAAAAAGAACTTTAAGGCATGAGAATGAAATAAGGAGGCATATCATAATAAAAATAACATTTTTCATAACTTGAAAATCTGGCTATATCATTTAACATAGAAAATCATGAACATATCACCAAGGTCCATCCCCAAGGTGTCATTTGAAAATTACCAAGGTTATTCACCAAGGTATCGTGAAAATTGTAATATCTAGTGGTTACATCATTACCCAATGAGTTGGAGCGCTATCAGGGCGCACCCTTAACTTTTCCTTTATTATCATGTGAGCCACATATATCATCATCAAACATTTCATAAATAACCCATATAGTATAAAATAAATGGGTTTCATTTCATAATCACAACGTTTTAAAAACTGCTTTAAAGACATGATCTTTACGTCACTTTAAAACCCACAGAAAAGGAGGGTGGGTCTCATGTATGTAAATCCCAGAATTTAAAATAGAACATTTTGGTATATATGTGAATACACCTTTAGAAGAAAGAGCTTTGAGTATTCACTTAATAATATAAAAGAACTTTAGAAAAAGAGAGAGACATTTTGAGGCGGAAATTCTGCAGCATAACGACTATGTTACGAGGTTTTAGAAGACATTAAAAAGAGAGGGAAAATGGGTCAAACATTCATAAATGACCCATAAAACAGTATATGTACAGAATAAGAAGGATAAATGATCATGTTAATGAAATTTCAAGGACATACCATTTGAAATGAAAAACATGGAAGGAAGAAAAAAATTAGATTTCTCTTATGAAAGTTCGGCAGCCTAACGGCGTTACTTAAACTTCAACAAAAATGATTGAAAAGATCAAGTAGGGTTTCTAATCATGTGAACATAAGAGTTAAGTATGATAGATATAGAGATAATTCCCCAACATAACAAAAAGGAACTTGAAAGAATTGACATGAAAGTAGAACTTTAAAACGAGAAGGGTGAAGAACCACTTAAAAATTCGGTAGCCTAACGACGCCACTTAAAACTTCAAAATACTGAATTGAAGAGATAAAATGGGGTCTCTCATCATATGAACATAATAGTCCATAATGATAGATATAGAGATCATACCCCAACATAACAAAAAGGAACTTGAAAGAATTGACATGAAAGTATAACTTCAAAACGAGAAGGGTGAAGAACCACTTCAAAATTCGGCAGCCTATCGGCGCCACTTAAAACATAAAAATACTGAATTGAAGAGATCAAATGGGGTCTCTCATCATATGATCATAAAAGATCAGTACGATAAATTTAGATATCATACCCCATCATAATAAAAAGGAACTTGAAATACTTTACATGAAAATAGATCTTGAAAAATGAGAAGGGAGAAAGAATCTGTTACAAAAATTTCGGCAGCCTAACAGCGCCACTTAAAATTTCATAAAACGAAATAATGAGAGTAAGAGGGGATCTATCATTATATGAACATAGAAAGGGAAGTAGGAGGAGTATAAAATAACATCCTCCAACATAAGAACATGTAGCATAAAAGGAATGACGTAAAAGAGATTACTTGAAATGAAATAGAGAGGTCGGATCCCTTACCTTAAAACATAACTCTTAAAACTCAATGGTTGGGACCTTGAGGGCTTGGGGGCACCATGGGAGGACTACTTGGGAGGTAATGAGACCAGAACTTCATTGGGGGAGAGTGGGGAGTCGAATGGATGAGAGGATGGCTTGGTATTTATAGGGAAAGTGAGGGGACAAGGCATTAATGGCAAAGGGACACCTCATTAGTGGTTTTGGCAAAACCATGGGCTTGCCCATGGTATTTTCCCATGGTATTGGCCACTTGGGACACCTCATACCTTATCTCACTATTCATAATTCGAACATATTGATTACAAAGTTAATACATCATTTAATGATGTCATTAAACACCCGTAATTTAAAAACTGTATTTTCACTATTCATCGAAAATTCAACTTTCTCAGAATAATCCCAAAATTTCACCTAAACCAAATATCAACGCTCTAATTACAAATTTTAACTCCATTTTATAAAAATAATTTTCTAAATATTTTTAATTTAATTTTTAAATAAAAACACTATTCACCGAAAATTAATTTTTTCAGAAAAAACCCCAAAAATTACCATAGCATAATATCGGTGCTCTGAGTTCAAAAAAGAAATCCGTTTTATAAAAATAATTATCAAAATATTTTTAATTAAATTTTTAATTAAAAAACACTATTCACCCGAAAAATCTAATACTTGAATAATAATTTATGAAACTGTTATTTAACCATTTTATTGAATCACATTACTTAATCAAGGTTCCTAGATTATATTAATACTTTCTTTAAGTGAGATTACTAATCCATTTGGACACATTACTAATCCTAATCATAAAATCACTATTCATAATTTACTATTCATCAAAAATTAAGTTGATCTTATTAGACTCTAAATTTTTTACTGAACATAATTGTAGAAGACCATTTTTTGAAAATCATTACAAATTTTTAATTATTTTAGGTTTACACAACCATTTTTAAAATATCCTTTTTTCTAAAATTCTTCAAAAATATGCATACTATATTTATCCGGTCATTTGAAAATTCATAATCTTCATCATAAGAAGAAATCCCAATTTTTATTTAAAACAAAGGATTACACAAGGCAGTTACGGTCTCCTTACATATCCCCTTATCACACCAGCATAGGACCTAAGGGTAAGGTGTGCTAAGGTGAGAGAATCCGAGGGAGGCTTGGCCAACATTGCACGAGTAGTAATTTCTATTAGTTTGAACTTCTCACGAAGGAGATACCGTTCTAGCTTTATACGATGAAGTTCAGCTTGGGTTTGGTCCAGAGCAAGGCCCAGTGGTGCTACCTCCTTCCCAAGTTCTGTTAGATGGGCTTTGATTGGTCCAAGACTACTGGGTGAGGCCATCAAATCTTCTCTCTATATTAATTAACCAAGATTGCTTGTATTTAGAGACAATAATCAAAATGTTTAGTTTCCAGTGGTCATATTGACCAATGGTCATATAACAGTCAAAAACCAACAGTATCATTTTAATTATACTCATGTTATCAAATGAAACTTTTTTGTTGAGTATAAAAATAAAAGAGCACATAAAATTAGGAAACAAGATTTATTCAAAATTTCGGGTTGTTATAGTTTATGAGAATATATGTTGGGCCCCAAAATTCTGAGATAATGTTGTAGAGAGGAAACTTATAGGTCCAAATATTGTCAAAAAATATTTGGATAAGGTTTGAACCATTCAATTTTATATGAATGTGGCAAAAATGTTGCAGAATAGTTATACATATAATTATTGAAGAGATATAAAATGTGAATTTAGTGAAAATGTGTTCAATATAATATATTCATGGATGTTTGTTATGCTATTTTAGAAGAAATGGAATATGATCACTAGGTATATTGTTTCTGTTGAGATCCTTGATCATGTTGAGGATATGTCTCACCATTAAACACTACCTCAAGAACTCTCCCAATGGCACAATGTGCCCCATATATTATTTTTGAGAATGTAGATTCCGAATGCTTCTTGTATTCAAATCTCAAAATCCATTCAATTGGATCATGATCTATCATATGAAGAACAACCAATAAATATCGAGGATCCTAGGGACAAGTTTCCACTAAACAAGACCACCCATCTTATAAAATAATTATTGTGAAATAAAAAGTTTATGAAGGATACATGAGAACTTGAGGTTGTGATGAAAGATAAGTTCCATCATTTTTTTCTTCTAGGAAATATATATTTTTTGGATAAAATCACTTTTTGTTGGTATAATGTAATGAAATGAGTTTTTGTAAAATGATTATTCTTAAATAAATACTATGTTAGATAACATTATCCATGAAGTAACAAGCTTCGTTTTCCTTCACCAAATTATATGAATAACAGTAATAGTGATTTTAATATATAAAAATTATATTTATGAAATATTTTAGATTCTAAGATGATAAACAATATCACACATTTTCCCCATTATATGGAAAATGAAATCATCTTCCATGCATAGTTAGAGAATACCACATCCTTGGAATGATGAATTTTCTTTTTTAACTACCGTATTTGTGGCTAGTTTTAGTTTATATTTTATGAGTATATATAATATACTATAATAAAAAATATCATGAATATGACTCATTATAGAAAACATAAAAAGTAAATATCATTATATAGCAATGCATAAATATTGGTAATTAACCTGAAACTAGCTCAATATCGATTTCATTTTCAAAAAACATGAGTAAATGTACCATGTGATGGTAATATAACATTATATATATTTATAAAAAATAAATTCTAGTACCTTTACTGGTTTTGAAATGATGAAATTTTGAAGAACAAGGAATATTGACACCAATTTTATGAATGTATTTCAAAACGACCAATATTATTAACAACCAATGTTGAAAAGAAATTACAAAAATCTAATACATTAAGAGAATTGTTATAATTTTTGATTATAAAGGGAAATTCATATGAATAATATTCTAAAATATGTAATTAATATATTTGAATTAATGATAAATGTGGTTAAACAAGCTTTGTTGAAATCAAGGATTAAGGAAAGGGAAATGGTATCAAAACCTCCTATATTAGAGTTGTAAAACTACATAGTTAATTTAGTTTTTCATATAATTTAAATTTTCAATGTTGTTACCTATTTTATGTATAGGGAAGAAGTGTTTTTGATAAAAAATAATTTATTTAAAGGTTTTGTTTTCACTAAAGGAAAAAGATTAATTTTTTAAAAGAGGCTCATAATGTGGAAACCCGAAGCTTAACGTATATAGAAATTACATTACTTTTGTGGAATATGTAATACATAACAAAAACAGACACATAAGGATTGTGATAGTTTAGTGTCTTTGGAAACTCAGAATATAATCTTCTAATCGTGGTGAAAGATCTTCAACATCTCCCATAAAGATCTTCCGCTTTTGTTTTCTTACCTAAAACATTTCTTTTAATCCTAGGGGAAAAGAAAACATAAAAAGGGTGAGCTCAAATGCTCAGTAAGGGTAAGCATGGATAAAATAAAACATACCACATACATTTGAACTTTAAAAAAACATGAATATTAAAAATCATGAGCAACGACATAAAACATGGAAGTACATAAGGCATAGATGATAATGGAACATAAATCATAATAAAATATCATGGGAATAAAAAATATAATTTTGGCATCCATTAAGAACATGTAATGATTTCCATAGTAGCCAAGGCATTGCTGCCAAGACCATCTTAGTGGACAAAGTCCCTTTCTGAATCGAGTTCACTCCTCGTTTCAGTCTTGTAACACTGAACCGGATTAACTTACCATTCCATCCATGTCTATCTCATGAGATATAAATCATTACCCAATGCATTGGAGGGAGATATATGTCCCACCCATCTCATAATGATACCATTCTTATGTGTGCCAGAAAATCATAAATCATATATCATTGCATAACCCATGTAATAAAAATGGGAATCTTAAACATCATGACATCATAAAACAATTCATATAAGATAATGGAATTCATAAAAATATTTCCATCACAACATAATCAAATCAATGTAATAATAGGAATAGAGACAGAACACTTTATTATCTTAGATGGAAAATAATTTTGATAAAACTCTTGAACTCCATTCTTGAGGAAAATATCATTTTTTACTTCAAAAACATTTTTCCTTTCTTAACATGTCATGCAATTTTAAATTAAAAGAAGTTGATTAAAAATAAACTTGAAAACTTGTAAAGGAAGATTCTTGGAAATATTTTTTTAAAAATACATTCATGCCGTATAAGTTAAAAAAACATTCTTCTCGTACTTTTGTCGAAAAAGTCAAAAATTACCTCGTACGAAAAACGACAAAAGATTCCTCTCATATCTTTTACTAAAACACACCAAAGGGTAAAATTGGATTTAAAAAATTGTAGGTGGATGGAAATAATATTACATATTGAGGAAAAATGGATGTGGATGATAAAATACACCCCACTAAATTTCAAAGTATAAACAATCTCGGCTGAAAATGAGAATGTGATATTTCCCTTACCTTAGGTCCGATTTTCTTCTTAAGTGTCTGAAACTCATGTATAATGATTTAAATAATGTCATTGACTTATTCCATAATCATACACATTGTTATGATTTCATATATGGTTCACTTATGACTTTATATTATCCATTCTTTTGTAAATTCCATGATAAAGAGCGTTTTGGGTAAAATCGTTTCATTTGTCTTCAGTGTTTTGACTTTTAATTATTCATATGATTACTTAGATCATGATTACATAATTCCATAATATAAAACATGATTTATATATAATATATATTCAGAATATACATATATATAATAGATCATTAAATGGAAAGAAATACACCGTTAATGGAGACGGTAGGCTGTACGTACGCATGAATGCTGTTTTCATTTCCTTATTGAGTTGAATGGAATTAAGTAGACGACATACATATATATACACATAAATACAGTATAATTATTATGTCATATATTACAGGATTACTTATTATATATAATTTATAATCATTCATGAATGGTTAACGTGGAGAATGAGTCTCATCGCGTCGTGGTGACGGTAGTCCGTACGTACGCACGAGCGATGATATCATTCTCATGATCGTGGAATTGTATTGGAGTGTATGTATACTATTTCAGAATCAATATCACCTTACAATAATCATATACAGTTATTATGTACACCATTATACCCATCCAAGTATTGTGGTGGTGGAAAATAGATTACACCACAGCGTGGAGACGGTATTCCGTACGTACGCACGCGCGGTGATTTCATTTTCCGTAGGATGGATAGATAGTGAAATAGGGTTGTTTAATACTTATAATAACATATCAGTATGTGAGTGATACTGATGTTATTACTTCATAATGAAACAACCTATGAAGAATAAGTGGAATAAGAAATAAAGTTGAAAGAATCGGTAACGGACATTACCTCTTCTTTGAAGCGCCTCTTTGAGTCCTCCTCGTAGGGAAATAAAATTAGTCTTTTAAGAATACCAGGACCACTAAGATGTTGCTATGGAAGTGGAGAAGATAATTTGGAAGGCGTTTGATGAGCTTGAAGGCTCAAAATGGTGTGAGGAAGAGAGGGAGGAGGTGCCCTTTTATAAGGGAGGAGAGGGGCACCATTGGAATAACTAAAAATATTATTTTTATTATAAAGTCATATTCGGTTTTTAATAGCTCAAAATTGAGTTATTTCGAATCTAAGGTAGGGATGGGTCGAAATCCCTCATCCAATATAATTTTTTCAAGTTTAGTTCACTATTTTAAACTTATCATTTAGTTTTAACTTTAAGTTAGATAATTTTACTTTTACTGTGTCTTTTTGTGTTCTTACACTATAAGGTTAATAAACTTACGTTACCAAGCCAAAAAAACCCCAAGTTGTTTATTATTAATATATATAACCTTATCTAAGTCATTTGACCGAACCATAGATTTTTAGGAATAAAATAACAATTAATAATATAATATATGTTTTAAAAACTATTTTATGTCAATTTTGACACTATTTAGTAATTTATTTTTGTGAAAATCATAACAGAATGATTAGTTCTAAAAAAGATACTTAAATCAATAATAACATGTCATATTAACCTATAAAATTAGTTTAATTCATAAAAAGTCTCAAATTACATTTATTTGGGTATTTATAACATCAATTATGTGAATATTTCATTAATAAGATAATTACTGCATCATCGTTGTGTCATAAATAAATTAGATTATTTAATGTCTAAAAATTACAAATAAAATACCATTATGTATTAAATCTATTTAAATTTCTAATGAATATTTATAGTCGAATTTATCTTATGTATGACCCTGTATTAAAAATGATTTAGTTATTAAACTCTGATTTTAACTATTTTAACCCTTCTTTAAATAAATTGATAATAAATGTCCTAATCTAATCCAAGTGGGCCTAAATGGTCATATTTTATTCCTAAGTTTGTTTTTGTTCGAATTACATTTTCCAATAGAATTAGGACATGTGTTAGGGTAATAATAATAAGACTTTTACCCTTAATTAGCCTATTTACTTTTTACCGTGGTAAAAAAGGTAAAAAGTTACTATTCAACAAAAATTATTTTCATCTCATTGAACCACATTTTTGTCCTTGATATTAACCGTGTCTCTTTTATTTTCTAAATTCCACTCACAGAAGCGGTAAAATTAAGTTTTATGAAAAATTCAGTTTTTTTAACTACCACTTAGTGGTTTCACTGTTCATTAAAAAATGAATGTTTCCAGAAAAATACAAAACATTAAGCCTAAGCTATATTTGATATTATGAACTCTAAAATGAGGTTTATTTTACCAAATTAAAAACATATAATTTGCATTAATTAATTTAAAAATTAATTTCCGTCGTCAAAACAAATAGTGTGTTCTTAAGAGATAATAACTATCAAAAGATTGACACTTGTTTATGTCTGGTTTAAATGTTAAATTACATCAAATGACAAAAATTGTATTAAATTGTAAAAATATATTCTAAATATACTTTAAAACCACTAAAATTAATAATTTATCACTATTAATCATTTCGATTAAAAAGGTTTTTTTTAATTAAAATTTAGTAATTTTCACTATTCATCAGAAAATGAAAGTTATATGAAAAGTACCAAAATTTCACCCTAAGCTAATTTCGATATTCCAAATCCAAAAATGAAGTCCATTTTGAAAAATAAAATTTACAAAATTTCAAAAAGTGGTTATTACTATTCATAACGGCTAGTTTTAATAATATTTTAATAGCATATCGTAGTTTAGTGAAACTCGGTATTTCGTACTACACACGCTATAGAGGAAGGTCGTGATTTCATGTAATGCAAGGAAAGTCATGGATGCGTGTTGTGAAATATCCTTTTGGTGTAGCGTACAACACAAGACATTAATGAAATTAAAAAGAATATTTTTCATAAAATCTCTGGGTGTTACCTTCTACCCCCCTTAAAATGAATTTCACCCTCGAAATTCATTGGGGTTATAAATGGTTTACTACTCAAAAGTTTCTTTAATAGAAACCCACATCGTAAAAAGGAATACCAAAACCAATCTTTAAAAACAAAAGTATGAAACGTAATGGTTACCCAAATAAACTAATCACTAGGTTTCCACATAGGTGAAAATATGGATATGGAAGAAAACTCTAACCATCATGTTCTGATGGAGAGTGGTAGAGAACATGGCTATAGAAAAGCCAGCAATCACCAAGCCATAAATTTGTGACGATATAAGGTACCCTCTGATTCATCAGATATAAGAGCACTAGGAAAACATTTTTGGTTTTCAAGATCATTTCCCTAAAGTTGATGAAATTGGAATTAGAAGAAATACTTTCATGATTTTGGTATAGTCTCACCGTTGGTTGATCTTTGGAAAATTTCCACTTCATCTCTTAATGAAATGAGGTTGAATTTGTCATTCATGATGTGTTAGTAGATCATGTGATTGAATGATGGGTCATTCCTTCTGTCTCAAACAAAAGGTTAGAAAAGTTATCAAAAAATACATTAATCCATATATAGTGAGATTAATCATATATGGTTCCTAAAATGGACTTAAACTTCATATATCACACTGCTTAATATAATAAAACTAGTTTCTACTAAACAGGGACTTCTTGTACGCTAGTGGAAGGTGATAAAGGCCAGTCTCACTTCGGTTGTGGGTTCGATTCCCACAGCCTTGTCTGAAGCGATGGGCTGTCTCCCATCCTGTAGGATGTCCTTTTTATAAAACTACATTACTATAACATCCCATAAATAATATTTAAACAGGTTCTATCCTTAAACAATACTAACTTATGTCCAACATATTCCATTCCAATCTTTAGGATTATCCATAATATTACAGTCCATTGTCATATTATAGTGAAAACAATTACCATAGATTTCATATAACAAGCATGTTAATACCATCGTTGATCCCCATATATCATAAGATATTTCTTGTTGGCAACATTCCAAACGTTCCAAGGCCCTAATAATGTATTCTCTTGAAAAAATGAATACCCATTGAACCTTAGTGAAAACATGAGTGCTATCAAAAGTTAACTCTTTCCATATACCAAAACCCCAAAATTCTATATACTCAAACCATGATATAACTATTTACTTATATCAGTCATGAGCTCATGAATACTATCAAACATTTAATTTTCTCCTTATCCCTTCATTATGAGCATATCATCTACTTTCCAAAAATATGTGAATAACCTTTCATGGTTACTGGTACCATTCATCATACCCTTTTAAAACTTAAGGAAAGTCAATAGTGTAACAATCCTTAGATGTCTCTTTATTCCATAGTACCATGAGATTACTTATACAACATTACACTTGATAAACATGTAATCATTCCACTACCTTCTTAAAACATTGATCGAGCATCAACAATTATTTCAACTCACATATCATTTGTCATCTCTTCATCATCATCAACATAAATACTACCCATACGACCGTACTGATTCTCTTCATGAGACTTTCCCTTTGGGAATTGGTTTGTATAATACCCGTACATTCCACTTTTAAAACATTTAACCATTTTTGATGTCGTAGAAAAACCATTATCCTCATCCCTAGTGCTAACTGAACATTTTCCTTTGCACTTACTGGCTTTGTGTCCTTCTTTTCCACACCCAAAGCATCTTCCAGTTCCTTTGAAACATTCTCTTTGATGCCTCTTCCCACATGATTTACATAGGGGAAATTGAACTTTCTTTCCTCTATGATCATCATGAAACTCCTTCTTTCTCTTATTAGCCGAGTCAGGAAACTTACCAAATTTGAGTTTATTGATCATATTATGAGATTGCTGATTCGGCATAATAATGATGTTAGGACATCCAAATCCCATTTCATTTGGTTGCTCAGGAAGAATATCATTCCATTGTCCATCATATCCTCTATTATCGTGAATCATCTAGTTTCCATCCATTTTCTAAAACCCAAAAAGAATAGTGTGAGAGGAAAAAATCACGCAAGGGAAAACAATATAATAAAGGGGGAGTACCTTCAATATCTAACATCTTGGGTTACCGTAATTCTAGTAATATAACCTATACTTATACATACCCTTAGGGACATCCCTAGACATACCTTAGAAATATCTCTAGGGATCTCACTAAAGTTCTCGCACCCTAGTTTACAAAGGTTGACTAAACCTTTCCTCTGATACCAACTGTAGAAACCCGAAGCATAACGTACATTGAAATTACATTACTTTTGTGGAATACTTAATACATATAAAAAACAGACACACAAGGATCGTAATAGTTTAGTGTCTTTGGAAACTCGGAATATAATCTTCTAATCGTGGTGAAAGATCTTAAACATCTCCCATAAAGATCTTCCCCTTTTGTTTTCTTACCGAAAACATCTATTTTAATCCTGGTGGAAAAGAAAACATAAAAAGCGTGAGCTCAAATGCTCAGTAAGGGTAAGCATGGATAAAATAAAACATACCATAAACATTTGAACTTAAAAAAAACATGAATATTAAAAATCTTGAGCAACGACATAAAACATGGAAGTACATAAGGCATAGATCATAATGGAACATAAATCATGATAAAATAGCATGGGAATAAAACATGTAATTTTGGCATCCATTAAGCATATGTACTGATTTCCATATTAGCCAAGGCATTTCTGCCAAGACCATCTTAGTAGACAATGTCCCTTTCTGAATCGACTTCACTCCTCGTTTCAGTCCTGTAACACTTAACCGGATTAACATACCGTTCCAGCCATGTCTATCTCATGATATATAAATATTTACCCAATGCATTGGAGGAAGATATAGGTCCCACCCATCTCATAATGATACCATTCTTATGTGTGCCACAAAATCATAAATCATACATCATTGCATAACCCATGTAATAAAAATGGGAATCTTAAAAATAGTGACATCATAAAACAATTCATATAAGATAAAGGAATTCATAAAAATATTTCCATCACAATATAATCAAATAAATGTAATAATAATAATAGAGATAGAACCCTTTATTATCTTAGATGGAAAATAATTTTGATAAAACTCTTGAACTCCATTCTTGAGGAAAATATCATTTTTACTTCAAAAACATTTTTCCTTTCTTAAAATGTCATAAAAATTTAAACTAAAAGAATTTTATTAAAAATAAACTTGAAAACTTGTAAAGGAAAATTCTTGGAAATTTTTCTTTAAAAATCCATTCATGCCATATAAGTTAAAAAAACATTCTTCTCGTACTTTTATCGGAAAAGTCAAAAATTACCTCCTATGAAAAACAACAAAAGATTCCTTTCATATCTTTTACCAAAACTCACTGAAGGGTAAAATTGAATTTAATAAATTTTAGGTGGATGGAAATAATATTACATATTGAGGAAAAGTGGAGGTAGATGATAAAATACACCCCAGTAAATTTCAAAGTATAAACAATCTCGGATAAAAATGAGATTGTGATATTTCCCTTACCTTAGGTCCGATTTTCTTCGTAAGTGTCTGAACCTCATATATAATCATTTAAATAATGTCAATGACTTTTTCAAAATCATACTCATTGTTATGATATCATATATGGTTCACTTATGACTTTATATTTCCTGTTCTTTTTTAAATTCCATGTTAAAGAGCGTTTTGGGTAAAATCGTTTCATTTTTAGTCCATGTTTTGACTTTTAATTATTCATATGATTACTTAGATCATGATTACTTAATTAAATAATATAAAACATGATTTATATATAATATATATTCAGCATATACATATATATAATAGATCAGTAAATGGAAAGAAATACACCATTCATGGAGACGGTAGACCGTACGTACGCATGAATGCTGTTTTCATTTCCTTATTGAGTTGAATTGAAATAAGTAGATGACATACATATATATACACATAAATCCAATATCATTATTATGTCATATATTTCAGCATTACTTATTATATATACTTTATAATCATTCATGAATGGTTAACGTGGAGAATGAATCTCATCGCGTCGTGGAGACGGTAGTCCATACGTAGGCACGAGCGATGATATCGTTCTCATTATCGTGGAATTGTATTGGAGTGTTTGTATACTATTTCAGAATCAATATCACTTTACAATAATCATATACAGTTATTATGTACACCATTATACCCATCCAAGTATGGTGGTGGTGGAAAATAGATTACACCACAGCGTGGAGACGGTATTCCGTACATACGCACGCGCAGTGATTTCATTTTCTATAGGATGTATAGATGGTGAAATAGGGTTGTTTAATACTTATAATAACATATCAGTATGTGATTGATACTGATGTTATTACTTCATAATGAAACAACTTAAGAAGAATAAGTAGAAGAAGAAATAAAGTCGAAAGAATCGGTAACAGACATTTCCTCTTCTTTGAAGCGCCTCTTTGAGTCCTCCTCTTAGGGAAATAAAATTGGTCTTTGAAGAAGACCAGGACCTCTAGGATGTTTCTATGGAAGTGGAGAAGAGAATTTTCTAGGGGTTGGACGAGCTTGAAGGCTCAAAATTGTGTGAGGAAGAGATGGAGGAGGTGCCCTTTTATAAGGGAGGAGAGGGGCACCATTGGAATAACAAAAAATATTATTTTATTATAAAGTCATATTAGGGTTTTAATAGCTCCATATTGAGTTATTTAGAAGCTAAAGAAAGGGATGGGTCGAAATAATCTCATCCAATAGAATTTGGACAAGTTTAGTTTACTATTTTAACCTTATCATTTAGTTTTAACATTAAGTTAGATAATTTTACTTTTACCGTGTCTTTTTGTGTTCTTACACTATAAGGTTAATAAACATACTATACCAAGACAAACGAACCCCAAGTTGTTTATTATTAATATATATAACCTTATCTAAGTCATTTGGCCGACCCTTATATTTTTAGGAATAAAAGTAAAATTAATAATATAATATTTGTTTTATAAACTATTTTATGTCAATTTTGAAACTATTTAGTAATTGATTTTTGTGAAAATCATAACAGAATGATTAGTTCTAAAAAAGTAACTTAAATAAATACTAACATGTCATATTATCCTATAAAATTAGTTTAATTCATAAAAGTATCAAATTACATTTATTTGGGTATTTATCACATCAATTATGTCAATATTTCATTAATAAGATAATTACTGCATCATCGTTGTGTAATGAATAAATTAAATTATTTAATGTCTAAATATTACAAATAAAATACCATTATGTAGAACAATTATTTATCTTTTTAATGAATATTTATAGTCGAATTTATCTTATGTATAAATCTATATTAAAAATTATTTAGTTATTGAACTCTGATTTTAACTATTTTAACCCTTCTTTAAATAAATTGATAATAAATATCCTAATCTAATCCAAGTGGGCCTAAATGGTCATATTTTATTCCTAAGGTTGTTTTTGGTCAAATTACACTTATCCAATAGAATTAGGACATGTGTTAGGGTAATAATAATAACACTTTTACCCTTAATTACCCTATTTACTTTTAACTGTGGTAAAAAAGGTAAAAAGTTACTATTCAACAAAAATTATTTTAATCTCATTGAACCACATTTTAGTCCTGGATATTAACCGTGTCTCTCGGATTTTCAAAATTCCACTCACAGAAGTGGTATAATTAAGTTTTATGAAAAAATTAGTTTTTTTAACTACCACTTAGTAGTTTCACTATTCATTAAAAAAATGAAAGTTTCCAGAAAAATACCAAAAATTAGGCCTAAGATATATTTGATATTATGAACTCAAAAATGATGTTTATTTTACCAAATTCAAAACATATCATTTTCCTTAATTAATTTAAAATTTAATTCCCGTCGTCAAAACAAATAGCGTGTTCTTAAGATATAATAACTATCAAAAGATTGACACTTGTTTATGTCTGGTATAAATGTGAAATTACATCCAATGACCAACATTGTATTAAATTGTAAAACTATATTCTAAATATACATTAAAACCACTCAAATTAATAATTTATCACTAATAATTATTTCGATTAAAAAGGTTGTTTTTAAATAAAATTTAGTAATTTTCACTATTCATCAGAAAATGAATGTTATCCAAAAAGTACCAAAATTTCACCCTAAGCTAATTTCGATATTCCAAATCCAAAAATGATGTCCATTTTGAAAAATAATATTTAAAAAATTTCAAAAAGTTGTTATTACTATTCATAACGACTAGTTTTAATAATATTTTAATAGCATATCATAGTTTAGTGAAACTCGGTATTAGGTACTAGACACGCTATCGAGGAAGGTCGTGATTTCGTGTAATGCAAGGAAATTAAAGGATGCGTGTTTTGAAAGCTCCTTTTGGTGTAGTGTACAACACAAGACATTAATGAAATTAAAAAGAATATTTTTCATAAAATCTCAGGGTGTTACACAAAACACTGAATTTTAAAAGGATGAATACAATTATTTTTTATAGTAACCGTTCATGATTTTATTTTTATTATATTAAAAATGATATATAACTAGGGAGTTATGTTTCATGATTCCATCTATATTTTTATTTTATTGGGTGATTATGTTTTATAATTATGTTTTTCGTATCAAATGATTTATTTCATGATGTTATTTTATACCATTTGTGTTGTTTAGGAAAATCATTTTATTTCTATGGGTTCTTTAGGAAATGTGAATGACTTCAATTTGGATATCTTATTAAACCTATTTTATTTACATGGGTGAATTATAAAAATATAATGTGTTTCATTTATAAGTTTCCATAAAACCATTTTATATTCATTGGTTTATTATGATGTGAAATGTGATTTATTTTTAATTAGAACAGAAAATTATGGATAAATGATGGGTGTGGTCCAAAATTTACCTCTAATACATTGTAAAGTAGTTTATATGTCATGTGATAACTATTAAAGTTTACTTTTTAGCTGCTCATAAGTCTAAGAACTAATGGTGTGTATAATGAAAGTATTTTTACCAATGTTAATGTTTGTACAATAGTTAAATGACGTTATTAATTATTATCTAATCCTCCCATGATTTAATATATATTTTAAATGTTTCTAAGCCATGTTATAGCTATTATGCTTCCATGTTGATCTTTTGTTGATTTATGTTCTTATTCCATGTAAAATCAATATCACTTTATTCTTATAAATATATCATAATGATATGATATTTCTCTTATTCTCATGTTTTAATTATTCTTATTAACTAAACCATAATCAAATGTTTTTTTATGGATCATTCAATGCATCATTTTTCTTATGTTTTCATTTTCCAGACTATGAGGATGATTCTTATTAATTAAATTTCTAGAGGATATTATAGTATAATTACTTTATAGGGAAATAATCTCAAGTATTATATAATAATAATATTATAAATCCATTCAACAAATAAACTAAAACTACTTATCCTCGGGATATAACTATTACCATTTATGAATTGTAATGTTTATACAATGTAAAAGGTATAACATAATGGCACATTTACATTGGTAATGAATGAATGAAATTTAAATAAAGTATAATATATAGTTATGGAATCCAAATTAATTACATGAATATGATAAAAAGAAATCATTACGTAGTAATCATGAAATATTAATGATATTCTTATGTATAATAATAATTAATCCTTGAGAAATTAAATTTGAAATAAAAAACTCCTTACCTAAAATCCAAAATTCTAAAAAAAGAAATCATGTATCCAGTATAAAAAAATAACTATATTAATAAACTATTTTATAACATAATTCATATTTAAAATTTTATATAAGCTTTATTTACAATTTTTCTACATGTATATTAGTCAGTTTCTATCTGCTTTCAATATCGGTTATGGGTAATCTTGATTGTTTAGAACTAGTTTCATAATAATGGTGTTGTAATTTATTCTAATGTAAAAGTTTATCATTACTTGATCATATATTGTAATATAATGTATTTTTTATAATCATTTAAAATGATACAATTTAATTTCAGGAGTTTTTGGTTAGGGGCCTCAAATATGAAAATAACGATTAATATGATTGAGTGATTTTTAAGGAATTGATGTTGGTATCATTTTAATGAGTATTATTTTAATGATACCACTATAGAACCCAAATTAAATCATTATTTACTTCTTAGTATCATATATTATCATTAATTTAGTTCACACAGTCATAAATGATATTATTTTATAGTATTGTTCAAGAAGGGGGATAGATAAACATAAACATGAAAATACCATAACTATTGGATAATTGTTGTTATGAAATTGTTTTTTATATGAAATATATCAGAATTATAAAAGAATAATGATATTATATATATATATTCAAAATATTAGATTTTATTTTTTAATATTTTAATAAATAATAAATAATATATAAGAAAAATAAGACATGTTACTTTGTGGAGGTTATAGTCTGCACAAGCACATGAATGACATTTTTGTTTTTCTCAATGGAAAAGAGGAAAAAAGTTAATAATTATTATAAGAATATGAAAAAAATACAATAAAATATAAACACATAAGTAATATTATAATATTAGGAAAAAATATTTGAAGGATAATCATAAAAAAGAAAAAAAGTTAGGAAAATGTTAGTAATTTCACTGAGAGCTTGAGTTTTCTATTAAAGAAAACATTGGAAATAATGAGATTAGGATAACTTATTAAGACAAAAAGATACAGAAAGAGAAATAAGATTCTAGGGGAAGAGAAAATTAAATCATTTAAGAGGAAACCAAAATTTGGGTGTGGTCATGAAGGGCAGTGAGATGCCCATTTTATAATTGGTGAAAATGTAATTTTTGTAATTATATAATCTTAACCTAAAGAGAGGTCATGTTTTATAGTCCATGAAGACTCGAAAAGTGGAAAATAATTTAGTGGATAAAATTTTTGGTCCTGAAAAACCTAAACCAAACAACTATGAATATGTTAGGATGTTTTTTCCCTTAAAATACACGTTTTTACAGTTTTGGATTCGACCACAAGATCCAATTTTTACCTAAGTAATCCATTTATTATTCCTAAAAATAAAATGGCCCTTATTACATAATATGTAACATTAAATTACAAATATAAAATATATTTTATTATATTAACTATAATAATATTATAAAAATTAATTTTAAAATAATAAGTTTAATAAAATTTATAACAACCTAGGTAATTATAAAATATTTCTTTTCTTTCTACAATTAAAATTTCAAATTATTTTTAAATGTATAATGAAATAGGTGGAATTTATAGTAATAAAAAAATTTATACAGATGGAATAGAAACATGACCTTAGTAATAGAAAGATGGCCATTTGGAATTTTAATATGGGAAATAGAATAGAAATCTCACCTATAGGAGTATAAATAAAATTTATGTTTTTTATAAGTGTAATAATGACATATTTATACCCTGAGATAAGTAAATATTTTTTTTTGGAAATGAAAATTTAATCGTTGGTATTTTTATAAATCATAAATATTTAGATACTATTTTATAAATAATATAAGGATTCAAAATAAATTTTTTTTTTCATAAAATAAAATCAAATTTTTAGGATTATAATATAATTTTATGAGACATTAAAGTGATAAAAAGTAGTTATAGTTTTAAAAATGACTTTTTTTAATAAATTATATGTTTAGAAATAAATTAAATTTATCATATTTAATAATTTAGTTTCCACAAATGGAGCTCATTTTTGAATTCTTCAGACTGAGAAAAGGTTTGGGTGAATGTTTGGGATTTCTCTGAAATAATTGAATTTGTGGGGAATAGTAAAATATAGTAATTTATGATATAAGCTAAATACATGATTTATTGTGTCATAGATGATGTAAGGAAGATGTAAGCCCAAAATAAAAAAAAATCATTATTTTAATATATTTGATAATAATGGTCAAAATATTCATAGTCATGAGCCAAATTAAAAAACTAATGAATATAATAATGAAGAAACACCCCTATCGTCCATAATAAATACCTCCCCTGCCACCTCTTCCCCTCATATTTCCAAGCCTTTTAGATTGATTAATTTATTCCGAAATACCCTTCCAAGACTCTTCCCCTCATCCAATACATGCAAGTTTCACCAAAAGGCTAAAACCAAGGGCCTTATTAGGGGGCTCAAGGATGAGAATTCTAGAGGTAAAAATCCTATTTCATTTTCTTTTATTTTCTATTCAATTATTTTTATTATTATTATACTTACTTAACCTAAAATTATACATGAGGTATGAAAACTCTAGTATCTTATATATACATTAATTTTATCATGTTTATGGAAATATTAATCATCATACATCTTCTCTTCTCCCTTTTATTCTAGAAATAAAAACATCATCCGTGATGTGTCGATTTACCGACATCACGGATGATGTGTTTTCAATTTCCATTTCCACTGTCAAGGATGATTATAAAAAATATGGTTAAATAAAATTTCATAATACATATTATATCTTATATTATGTTCTTTAACCAAATTTTATAAATAATATTAAGTAACAAAACAAAAGTTCTTCATTATGATCAAAATTCCTCTATATAAACTATAGTTTATCAGTAATTTTTTATCTAAATATTCATCATTATTACATATAACCAAAATGATATATACTACTATATAAAATTATTTAATTTAATTAATAATTTTTAATTTTAATTATATCTTTTTCCTCCCTTTCCGTAAGAAACTACATAATAAACCAACCCCAGAAACAATGAAATAAATTCACCCAAAATAGTGAATAAAAATAAATATTATATATAAATTCTTTTAATGTTGTTATGAGAATATAATATTAGTAATTATAAATTTTAATATGGTTTTGTAATATATTATTAAAACTCATTTAATCATTATAGAATATTTTTGAACATGTTTGACGTACGATAAACCAAATGTATGGGAATTCATAACCAAATTTCAATTCATTGGGTTAACCTTATACTTTACTGATAATGTGGTACTAAAATAATTTGTGAAATGAATTTTTATTATATTATGTTTCATTAAGAGTATTTAAATTTTATTCACATATCCCATTCTTTTTATCAATTCTAACTTAAAATATAAGTCATTTTTAAGGGTGTTTTCTATCAAATCATCTTCTAATTTCTTTTAATTTTTAAAGGTAATGATTTATATGATGTATGAAATATTTTTGTTATGATTAGGTTATGGTTATTTGAAATTTTTTATTGTTAAGGGTGAGAACTATATCTCACTTAAATTCATTGGGTATGTTTATTTTGTAGGTCAACTTTAATGTTACTCCATGTTTAACTACAATGGTTACACCATAAGGTAGTTATTAAGGTTACATTGTAAGCTATCCATGAAGGTTACATTGTAAGGTAGCTGTGAGGGTTATAAATCATATGGTATCCATAATGGTTAAAATATTATGAATGAAATTCCTCATGTTAACTTTGTGGTGTTATTTACTTTTTCTTTGTTCTAGGGAAATCTCATGTGTTCACAAAGTAAATATATGATTATTATTGGGTGAGAAGTATGTCTTTGTGAAAATGATTTCATATGTTTATAATAATTAATGTAATAAATATTTTCCACCTTTTTTGTATCCCATACTGATCTTTATTTCGTCATATAATTTTTTAAAATATTTTTCACAAGGTCTAAGGATGAGTAATAGAAAACTAGAATCCAGGATGAATGTTGTGAAGACTATTCATGAATAGATTTCATGTTTCTTATTAAGACTTTTTATTATGAAAAAATTGATATTGTTTTAGTTGTATCCCCTTCATATGATTATGGGTTGATAGGTATGAATTATGTATTTACATTCTAAAACTCTAAACCAAAAATATCTTTTTGAAATTTTAATAACTGAATTCAAAAGGAATTTACTAGATTATCTAATTTTAAATAGTGGGCCCTTAAAATTGGTATTAAATAATAGTTTAAATAACATTAGGGGTTATTATTATGTTAATATAATACAATAAATTATTTTACCATTATGTTTATGTTAATATTATAGAGAATTTAAATTTACCTTGTTGCTTCGTCAATGGTATTTACGTTCATAATGGTTTTCCACATATAAAATCAGAAATCTAAATTAGGGAGGCACTGAGAGGATGATATATTTCTAAATCAACAACCAGGAATACAAGGAATTTAAAATTAAATTTGTCTGATAGTAGTAGATTATTTGGTTCATGCTATAAATAGTGTTATAATCCATGGAAGGGAATAACCAGAGTTACCATGATGAATCATGATGATAATAGAACATTTTATGATACAAAACCCTCCTACGTTTAGTAGATATTCTAACCAAATGGTTAATGATGGATGGATTACAGTGCTTGAAAAGATATTCGATGTTTTGGGGTGTTCATATAATGAAAATGTTTTTCTTTCCATTTATCATTTTTATGGTGAAGTTGACCAATGTTGGTTAATGGTATTGAATTTTAGTGATTTTGAGGAGGTTTATGTCATGTAATAAGATGAATTTATGAATCTTTATGTTGAAAAATAGTTTCCAAAGCATTTTTAACTTAGGATGGAAAATAAATTCCTTTAATTGAAGAAAAAAGTGGATGATTCAATTTTTTGTATGAATAAAACATCACCTGATTAGAAAGTTTTTCTAATATCATATTATAAATTTTGAAGAAAAATCAATCATTTTTATTTAGTATTAAAGAAAATATATGGAAAGGGAATTTTATTTCTATGAATTAATTTTTTTGAGAAACATGTCTGATATACTGAGAGTGTAGAAATAGAGTTTCCAAATTATCAAATGTTCTTTGATAACATGCAAATGAAAGTTTGAGATGGTAAGAGAGGTGTAATAATCAATCAATGAAATCTATTGGTAAGAATGTCCAGTTTCTAGTTTGTGAAAGTTGTGGTAAAAAGAACATTAGAGAATTTCCAAAAAAATTTGGGAACTATTTTTGATGTTGTATGTTTAGACATATGGAATGTCATTATAATAAAAATTATCATAAGATTTATCATAATAAGAAAACACTAAAGTGTTCTAAATTTGGTGATATGGGTCATTATGCAAATACATACCTAATGAAATACCTGAATCATAGAAAAAAACTAGATTAGAAGATAAAATATATGATGAGATCCTTTGTGAATATGTCAGCAGATGTCGATCCATCCAATGAAGTGGTATTAGGTACTTCATTTGTTTACTCATATTTTATTAATGGCTTGTTTGATATGGGGTGTACACATTTTTTATTTATGAGAAATTTTTGCGTAAATTGAAAATTTCACCTCAAGAAATAAGAATGGAACATATGGTTAAAACACCATGGAGGAAATATTTTAGTAAAAAGGAATTATAAGAATATATTTATTGTTTTATTTGAAAATAAATTACCTTAAACCATTATTGTTTTAACCTTAGTAGAGTTGGATGCCATTCTGGGTATGGATTGGACTTCTCTTTATCATATTAAAATTTATTATGGAGCTAAAGAAGTTGTTTTTCATAAATAGTTTCAGTTTATGTACAATAATTACCCCACATAATTGATAACATACAAAGAATATAAGAAACTATTAAAATTATACATTGTTAAAAAAAGGGATATATTAACACTAAGGATGTTTCAATGGTAAATGAATACCTTGATGTTTTTTATGAAATGTTTCCCAATGTTATACCTGATTGGGAAGTAAAATTTTTTGTTGACTTGGTTCCTGATGATAATCCAATTTCAAAACCCCCTTATTGAATATCTCAAGTAGAAATTCATGAATTGAAAAATAATTTGTAACATTTTCTTGATAAAATATTCACTCATCCTAGCACTTCACAATGGTGTGATCATATTATTTTCATTAAAAATTAATAGACTCCTATGATATGTTTCATTTATTATAGAGCTTTGAATATCATTACTATTAAGAATAAGTTTACTTTTCCTCATATCGACGACCTATTTGATCAGCTCTAGGGAACTAAGTATTTATTGAAGATAGAAATGAGATATGGGTACCAATAGTTGATGGTGAAGGAGGATGACATCCCAAAATAGATTTTTCATACTAGATATTGGTATATGAGTGTTTTGTTAGGCCATTTGGTCCGAAAAATTCCCCTGATGCATTTATGGACTGTTTGAATAAAATATTATGTGAATTTTTGGACAATATTATTGTTTTTTGTTGATGATATTTTGGACTTTCTTAAAAGCTATGAGGATCATGAGAACATTAAAGTGTTTTCTTGTAAACTATCATAGAAAATAAGTTATATAGAAAATTTAGTAAATGTGATTTGTTTGGAAATTTTTTTCATGCGAAGATTGTAAATAAGGATGGAATAACAGTTGATCTTACTGAAAAGTTGTTGATGAATGGATAAGACCTATAAATGTTACATATATTTATAGTTTTCGTAAATTAACAATTTATTACTAATATATTGATAATAACCTTTTCATGGTTATCTACCCAACTAAATAGGTTCACACTAAAAGGGGTTAAATTTATTTTCATAGAATAATGGGATGTTTTTTCTAGACCTAAAGAAGAGAATAGGGAATTATTTAGTATTTTCCCTGCCTTCTAGATTTTTTGATTTTGTCATATATTTTGATTCTTTATTGAAGGGATTTTGTTTTGTTCTGATGCAGAATGACCATGTATTGGATTATAAATCAAGGAAAATAAAACCTCATGAGGTAAATTATCCAAAACATTATTTGGAATTCGTAGCCATAGTATTTACTTTAAAAAATTTAGAGGAATCATTTAAATAGATCCAAATAAGAAATATATAATGATAATAAATTTTTGAAGTATATATTCACTCAGAAGAAATTATACAAGAGGTTGGTATGATGGATAGTACTGATAAAGTATTATGATTGAACGATTGATTACCATCCATGATAAGAAAAAAAATGGTTTAAACCTTGAGTAGAAAATATTATGCATCATTAAACATGTGACCTTGGGAATAAGACCCCTTGATTAATGATATCATGAATTTTCAGTTGGATGTTATTGGTACAAGAAATTACTCCATTTTATTTCAGGTGATGTTGTAGTCGACTCTATCAAATAGAATTAAACATGTGTAGAAGTAAAACCACGAGTTATATAAAAAGGTAGAATTGTTTAAAAGGGTTAAGTTTCCATAATTTAATTTGATAAAGATTTTTTTCTTATATTTGGGATGAGATTATGTGTTCCTTGTGATTCACAATTGAAGAAAGAGTTGTTATGTGAAGCTTATCGTTATCCATTTTCAATTAATCATAGTAGAACAATGATATACAGATACCTTCAGGAGTATTATTGATGGGATGGAATAAAAGTAGGTATTTCTAATTTTTAGATAAAATGTTTTAAATTTCAATAGGTAAAAGGAGATATAAAACTAGAAAAGGGGATGCATTGTCTCATTCTAGTTCCAGAATGGAAATGGGAAAATATATCAATGGAATTCATGATGGGACTTACAATGATATCATGAGGTAACAATGAAATTTGGGTTATTGGTGACCGAATGACAAAATCTTTAAATTTCATTCCTATTCGAGATATTATGTATTTAGATCAAATTTCTCTACTACACCTCAAAAGGATTGTTAGGTTACATTGAGTTACTCTATCCATTATATATGACTGAGATCCTAGTTTCACTTATAACTTTTGTAAAGGACTTAATAAGACAATGGGAACTGATTTAAATTTTAGAATTACTTTTGATCCCCAATACTATAGAATGACTAAGAATATGATTCAGACCTTGTAATACATTCTTCGATCTTGTTCAATTGATTAATAGGGAAGTTGGGATGAACATCTTTATTTACTTTAGTTTTCTTATAATAACAGTTTTCATTCTGGTATATAGATGAATCCTTTTGAGGAATTATATGAGAAGTGGTATTGAACTTTAGAATTTTTGGATGAGGTCAGATAAAGGATGTTTATGGGAGCAGAATTAGTAAATGAAGTGACTGAGGACACAAAGATAATCCAAAAACACATGAGGATAACATAGATAATGAATAAAAATTATGAAGATAACATAAAAAAAGTGATTTCTTTTGAGGTAGATGATCATGTTTTTCTTATAATCTCACCATAGAGACGTGTTATGCATTTTGGTAAGAAAGTTAATATAAGTGTACAGTTCATTGGGCCTTATGAAATATAGGAGATTGTTTCACCAGTATCCTATAAAGTATATTTTCCTTTGAGTTTATCTAAGTCACATAATTTATTAAATGTTTCAATGTTGAGAAATTATGTGTCATATCCATCTAATGTTTTGAGCATTGTAAAATTTTAGTTGGAAGTGGACCATTATTATAAGGAAAATCGTGTTCAGTTTCTTGATCATAGAGAGAAATTATTGAAAATAAATGTGACTCACCATGTTATATTTTTGTGGAGAAACCACATGGTTGATTAAGAAACCTAGGAATCATAAAGTGCTATAAGAGAAAATAACCCTCACATAATCAATACATGAATAAAAAATTACAAGGACAAAATTTCCAGAAGGTTGGGAGAATGTAACAACCCATGTAAATATAAAAATATTTCTACTTATTCAAGTATTATATAGTAAAATTCATTATAAATTTATAATAAAATAAGTGGTATTTATAGAAATTAATGAATTTTTACCGATTGAATAGAAATTTTACATTAGGAATAATAACTTGACCATTAGGAATAGTAATCTAGACAATAGAATAGTAACCTCACCTATGAGAGTATAAATAAAATTTGTAACATCACATGTATATAAAGAATATGAAATTTTCATATTTATTAATATTTGTGAATTAAATATTAATTTTACTTTAAAAGGGATTCAATTTTCAATGACGTACCTAATAGGAAACAATATGTTTTTTGAAATCATACGTTGCATTCAACATTGAGTTATAATGAAAAATAATAATATAACATTATTTTAAATGTTAGCTAATGCCTATCCATTGTATTAACTATAATTAATAGAACTAGCTATAATATAATTATATATGTTTGTTAAATGTTTTTACATTTATCTAATAAAGTTTAGAGGCTTAAAAAGTGAATGAATCTAATTTTAAGCACAAATACTCTTATAGGTCGATTAACCGCCTTTTAATGGTGAACACTAATTAAATCTAGTTTTTATTAATTTTAATTGTTTTACTTAACAAAATGAAATTCTTCTTTATAATTGGTTCATCAAAATTTACATTGGATGATATTTTGTTATTTTTAGGAAAATGTTTATTTTTTAATGAATAGTGAAAAATTCTCTATTTTATTTCAAAACTACATTTTAATCTAATTTATTTATATGGATTTATTATCATTATGATTGGTTTTATAGTGTAAATAGATTATATTTTTTACCATTTAATCCAATGTTAGTCATTGAAAGTAATTTCTAGTTAAAATTGGACATAAGCAAGTGTCAATCTTTTAATAGTTATTATTTATTAAAAACAAGTTTTTTTTGTTTTGACAACAAGAATTAATTTTAAAATTAATTAATATAACTTCTATGTTTTTAATTTGGATAAATAATAATCAATTTTTAATTCCGAATATCAAATATAAAATAGGATGAATTTTTGGTAATTTTCTAAAAAAAATCAATTTTTTATGAATAGTTAAAACACTGTGTAATAGTTAGAAAATCAACTTTATCATTTAAATGAAATTTTACTGCTTCTGTCAATTGAATTTCAAAAATCCGTCATACATGGTTGTCATTAGTAAGTAAAATGTTGTTCAATAAGATGAAAATAATTTTTTTTGGGGAATATCAACTTTTGACTTTTATTTACCGCGATAAAAGGTAAATAAAGCAATTTAAGGTAAAAGTAATATTATAATAATATTAATTTACCCTAACATGTGTTTTAATAATATTATTAGATACATTTCTGACCATGTGATTCTTTGGGTCGATTTTGGGACCCCATGGAGCCACTTAAGAGTGATAATGACACTATGTATTAATTAATTAAAATTAAAGACAAAAATGACAAAAACATATATCTTTTAGTAAATCAATTTTTACATGGGGTTATATAAGTTATATCAATGTCTAAAATTATTAATTAGAAAGATAAAAATATTTCCTACATCATCGTATTATTTTATAATTATTAGACATAATATAATTAATATTATTTATGACACAATAATAATGTAGTGTTTACCTCCTTACTGAATGATTAAATAAATAAGATTATAAAAACTATAACAACATCCAAAAATTCTCCAATTATTATTAGATGATTTTATTTAGAACATCAATAATATTATATTTTCATTTAATGATTTTTGGACCTTTAGAAACAGAAAATCATTATATAATTAAATACTACTTTCAAACATTCCTAAAGAGCCCCTCCTCCCCCTTATAAAAAGCCTTCACTTCTAACCCATTAATCACACCTCTCAAGAACCATGGCTTATCCAAACTCTATCAAAATAATCTTTCAATATCCCTCTTTTCCACCTATAATCCTTACCTTAGGTATAAGGTACTTCAAGAATTTTTTTGGTTCAAACCAAAGGGAGTTACTTGATTAAAAGGTAACATATTCTCTTAAGTTCTTTTGTTTTATTTTCCTTCTCCAAACCCTTAAATTATCATTATTTATTTATTTTATAACTAAAAAAGTATCTTTAATATACTAGGATGTTTTTAAGGTATGTATTCAAACTAAACTTAAACAAACCTCTATATAATGGGAAATGAACATACTGGTTCTGTGGACGGCGAACTACTGCCTCACGGAACGATGATTGGTTAATTATCTCCAACCACCTCTAATGGGGGCCATTATTATGGAACTATATTTATATTTGATATATATTATATTTATATTTTATCTATTCTGTTGTATTTTTTATTTATATCATATATTTATGGTTTCTAGTATGGGTAAATATGATAATTTCATTTTAGAAAGTGCGGACTATCGCTCCCTCAAAGTGATATGACTCATTCAAGTCATACGTGGGATGTATGAAGGATAGAGTTAATGAAATTATATATGATATTATACTATAATTATAATATACTTATTTATAATTATGTTTTCATTCCATTAAAAACGAAATAGAAATGAAAGTAGCATTCATGTGTATATACAGTTTACCGTCTCCATGAACAGTGCATTTCATTTCTTATCTCCAATTGTTATGTACTATTATAATTAAATATATATACTGGAAATATATGATATATATGATATCAAAATCATGAATATCATTCTAGAGATAATTTAATTTCGACCATATGGAAAATTTATTATTACAACAAGTTCATTTTTAACTCAAGTCCCAAACATCGACAAAATCTCTGATATGAACTTAAATAATTAACTAATTGTTATAGCAAAATAATAAGTGATATAAAAGGAATAATAAACATCAAAAAATTTCTTATGCAATTATAAATTAATTTTAGTTTATTATTCAGGAGATTAAAGAACGAACAGGTCATGTTGGAAATGAGGTAAGGGACTTCATCTCAATCTCTTTTAATTGAGGCATATTTTGATTTATACACGACTTTATTTTATATGATATATAAACCACTTTGAATTTACATTTCATTCAAATGGAATATTTTTTTGATGTAGCATTTTATTAAATGTAAAAAGGAATTTTTTTAATGTTTACAGTGATAATGAACTCTCTTCCACTATAATCGTTAGTTTGCTTCCTCTATAAGACTTTTTGTTTTTTAAATGAAAAAGAAACCCATTATACCATTTTTTGGGTGTTTTGGTATTGAAAATGGTTTTTGAAATTGATTTATTATTTCAATATCATAAAATTATTTATTTTGATTGCTAATGAAATGTTATTAGTGAAATATTTATAATTGCTATATTTTATGTGTTATGATTTTATAATGGTACTTGGACATTTGACGGGTGGTTACATGATAAACAAAATGATGGGTGGATCTGTGATAAACCATGATGGGTGGTTAAATTATAACCTCCAATTCATTGGGTATGTATATTATTTGTATTGCAATTCCATTTAGTGATATGTATAGAAGTCGATCGTATGGTTATTCCATTTAAGTATGTTTATGACCCAAGTTACATTTATATGTTATGTGTCCTTGATATGGGTTTTATGGTAAATGTTTGGTATCAAAATGGAAAGCAATGATATTTTATTCAGTGATGAGTATTTACTACTTCATAAAGGTGAAAATTATTACTTATGATAAGGTATTCATGGATTACTTGTTGTTTTAAAAAACTACCATTTTTCCTTCTTTGTGTATCTCTTACTGATCTTTTTATGCTCATCCCAATTTTTTGAGATGTTTTTACAGGACATAAAGTGGAATAGGGTCAATGATGGTATAATGGAAAAGTCATGTTGTCTAAAACATGAAACAAGACATGAATATTTTTTTGCAATGTTTCATTATTTTATAATAAATGGATACTAAGTAGAAGTGTATACATGTAATATTCAAGTGGTTTATTTATGTTAGGACCTAATTCCTTAAATATCTAAACCTGAAAAGATATTCGATGTAAATTATTAAATTAATTCAAGATTATCTAATGTTTAAGTTGGGGTCCTTATAGTTGGTATCAGAGGTCGATTTAGATAACATTATGAATTAGGATATTGTTAAATTAATAATGATAAATAAATTTATGTTAGGACTGAAATAATATAGCATTTACATATTACCATGTTGCTTCACCTAATATATTTCTATGTTCAGAATGGTTATCCATAGAGGAAACATGGACCCTATGATAGGACAACATCAGGAGGAAGAAAACCTTCCAAATCAATAATTTGAGATGGTCGAAATCAGAAGTGAATAGTTTTTTGTAGTGATTGTATAGTTGAATCAGGATATAAATGGTGGTGGTATCAATGCATGAAATCATCTAGATCAACCACATTGGAAAATTTCAGCAGTGGAGAATTTCATGAGGCCACGTCCCCTATCATTCAGAGGATCATATGGCTCTTTTCTAGCTAAAGGGTGGATTAAAGCACTAGAAATTATGTTTTATGCCATGGGGTATTTAGAACATCAAAAGGCTTGTCTTCCTAATTACCATTTTGGAGGTGAAGCTGATCAGTGGTGGCCAATGGTGAAAAATATTAGCGATAGTGAGGATATTGATTCTCTTAATTTGGATGAATTCCAAGGTATCTTTCTTGAGAAATATTTTCCCAAGGTAGTTCATCTTTGGATGGAAGAAAATTCCTAGAATTAAGTTAGGGGATGATTCAGTGGATGCTTATGGAGAAAAAATCACTCAACTAGCAAGGTATGTTCAAAATTTCATTCGAGATCATGATAGTAAGATAAATCAATTTTTATCTGGACTAAAGACTCAATATTGAAGAGAATTAGCCTATCGTCAATTAAAAAGAAATGAAAAACTTGTCAGATGTTCCAGGAATGAAGAAATGGAGTTTAATAATGATCAGGTGTTCTATGAGAGTAAACAAAAGAATAGGGTCCATTTGGATAGAAAAGGGAAAGAATTAATCAAAGAAGCCTGGATGTAAGAAAATTAAATATCCATCTTGTGAGAAGTGTGGTAAAAACCATCATGGAGAATGCTTATAAAAGTCTAGAATGTGATTTCGGTGTGGTATGTCTAGTCTTATTTCATATAACTATATGGAACGTGATCAAGAAGGAAATGAAAAACCAATGGTAAGAGGTTTTAAGTGCAATGAAATGGGTAATTGTGCAAATGAGTGTCCAAAAAATAACTCAACTGGGGGAAAGCAGCTAGACTACCAGTGGGAATGGGGTGGTGAAATCCTTTACAACTACTTCAGTAGATGTTGGGCCATCTAATGAAGTAGAATTAGGTACACTATTTGTTTTTTCAGATTATGACAACATGTTGTTTGATTCAGGGTCTACACATTCCTTCATTTATGAGAATGTTTCTAGTATATTGTGAATTTAATATGAAGATATGAAACCTAAACAAATGGTAAAAACCCTAGAAGAAATTTTGAGATAAAAAGAAAAGATTAGAACCTTTTTATACTAGTGTGCAGAAAGAATTTACCTGTAAACCTTATTATTTTACATGTTGTAGAGTTTGAGGTTATTTTGGGTATGGATTGGATTTCTGTTTATCATGATATGAATGACTTCAGGGCTAAATAGGTTTATCTTTAGAAATATTTTATGTTTTTTACATGAATGAACCCTTAATTTTGATGACATGTTAGGAAGATGAGAAAATAGTAAATGATGGAAATGAATTTTACCTTGCACATATTGTTAAAAACAAAGTAACTGTTTAGATTAATGAAGATCCAGTGGTAATTGAGTATCTTGATGTTTTTCCTGATGATTTTCTTTGTATAATACATGATCGAGAAGTTGAATATACTATGGACTTTGTTTATAATGCTAAGACTAATTAAAAAATGCCTTATCGAATGGCTCAAATTGAACTTTTAGAGTTACAGAAGAATTTACATGATTTATTAGGAAAAGGATTCATTCGACCTAGCACATCACCATGGGTTGATTCTATCTTGTTTGTTAAAAATAAAGATGGTTCAATGATACTTTGAATTTATTATAGAGCATTTAATAACATCACTTTAAAGAACAAGTATCCTTTGCCTCATATCGATGATTTGTTTGATCAGCTCCAAGGAGCATAGATTTTTTTGACGAATGAATTGAGGTCGAGGTACCATCTTTTGAAAGTAAAAAAATCAGACATTCCGAAGACCGTGTTTCGTACTAGATATTTCCTATATGAATTTTTAGTTATGCCTTTCGGTTTAACTAATGCACCTATTATATTCATGGATCTTATAAGCAGAATTTTTTGTGAGTTCTTGGATAAGTTTGAGGTTGTGTTCAATGATGATATTTTGGTTTATTCCAAATGTAAAGAGGGATATAAAATCCATTTAAGGGATATTATGCAAATATTAAAATAAAAGAAACTGTTTAGGAGGTTCATCATGTTGTAGTATTTGTTACAACAAATTTCATTCCATGGTCACATTGTTTCAAAAAAATGACATAACTGTTGGTCCTACTAAAACAAAAGTTGTTGAAGAATGGACAAGACCCACAAATATAACTGAGATCCATAGTTTTTGTGGATTGGAATGTTATTACAAGAGGTATGTTGAAACGTTTTTAAAGTAATCTAGCACAGTGACTAAGTTAACTCAAAAAAATTTTAAGTTCATTTGGACAGAAGAATATGATGATTATTTTCAGGAATTAAAAAAATGATGGTTGAATGCTCCTATTTTATAATTACCTTCTAGAAATGGTGAGCTTGTAATATACAGTGATGCTTAATTGAATGGAATTGGATGTGTCATTTTTCCAAATTATCAGGTAATTTCTTATGCTTCACGTCAATTGAAACCTCATGAGTAAAATTACCCTACACATGATTTGGAATTACCTGCTGTTTTTTTTCTTTAAAATTTTTGAGGCATCATTTGTATGGAGTAAAATGTGAAATATATAATGAACAAAAAAATTATAAGTATAAATTTACTCCGAAATATTTGAAAATGATACATGGGGATGGGTAGAGTTAATCAAGGATTATGAATACACGATTCAATACCATCTAGGAAAAGAAAATTAAGTGGCTGATGTTTTGAGTCAAAAAATAAGGCTTCAATTACCTTGTTAAGTTTGGAAAAAAATTGTTTGATTAATGATTTGATAAAATTTGGTATATAAGTTGTTGGTGCAAGAAATTCCTTTATTTTTATTTTAAGTCCCAGTGAAATCATCTCTATCAGTCAGAATAAAGTAAGCACAGAGAGTAGAAAGTGAGTTACAGAAAAAGGTATAATTGGTTTATAAAGGTATGTTGGTTGAATTTATCATTGATAATGATTGTATTTTGAGATTTGGAAAAAGATTATGCATGCCTTGTGATTCATAGTTGTAGAATGAGTTTCTATGTTAAGTTCATAGTTATCTGTTTTCTATTCATCCTAGTAGCACTAAGATGTACAGATATCTTCAGGAGTATTAGTAGTTGGATGGGATGAAAAAAGATATTGTGCACTTTACTGTGAAGTGTTTGACTTGTCAGTGGGTTAAAGAAGATATGATGTTTCTAAAAGAGATGTTTCAATATTTACCGGTTCCAAATTAGAAATTGTAAAATATATCAATAGACATTGTTGTAGGATTACCAAAGACATCTTGAGGTAATAATGCAATCTGAGTTATTTTGGATCGGTTGACTAAATCTTCTCTTCTCATTCCTATTCATGATATTTTGTCTCTAGATCATCTTTCTCAGTTGTATGTTAAGGAGATAGTCAAGTTTCATGGTGTTCCCCTATCAATTGAATCTGATCGTGGTCCTAGGTTTAATTCTAACTTTTGGAAAGGCCTTCAGAAGTCCTTGGGTACTGAATTAAATTGCAGTACAACATTTTATTCTCAATATGATGGGAAGTTAGAATGAAAAATTCATACCTTGGAGGATATTTAATGACCATTCTCAATATATTACCATGTAATTTGGTTGCAATATATTTCTTTGGTTGAATGTTCATATAATAAAGGTTTTTACTCCAGTATACAGATGGACCCATTTGAGGCATCATATAAAAAGAGGCAATGAAATTTATATTTTTCAGATGAAGTAGGTGAAAGAAAGATTATGGGACTACAATTGGTAGAAGAGATGAAAGAAAAGGTTCATTTGATTCAAAAGCTCATGTGAACAGTTCTTAGCAGGAAAAAAATTTATGCGGAAAACTAGAGGAAGGATCTTTTTTAAGGTTAGTGATCATGTCTTTCTCAATGTTTCTCCGTGGAAAAGTGTGATGTGTTTTAGTAAGTAGGGAAATCTGAGTCTGAGCTTCATCAGACCCTATTAAATACTAACGAAATTTGGATTGGTTTCCTATAAAGTGGATTTACCTCCATGTTTATCCCAGGTACACAATGTTTTTCATGATACAACGTTTAGAAAGTATATACTGGATCTATCTCATGTTTTGAGACCAGTGGTAGTTCAGTTAGAACAGGATATCTCTTATGAGGAACAACCAGTATATATTCTTGATGAAAAAGAAATAGTTTTGCGGAATAAGGTAATTAATCACATAAATGTTTTGTGAAAAAACCATATGGTTGAAGTGGCAACAAGGGTATCTGAAAAATCGATGAGGGATAAATACCCCAATTTATTTAATATATAAATAAAATTGTGAGGATACAATTTATAAAAGGGGGAAGGATGTAACATCCCAGGAAAATAAAGAATATGAAATTTTAATATTTATTAATATTTTTGAATTAAATATTAATTTTACATTAAAGGGTATGTTATGTTTGATGGCATACTTGATACACAACAACGAGTTTCTTTGATATCTTACGTTACACACAACATTGGATTATACTTAAAAATAATAATATAATATTATTTTTAATGGTAGTTAACTCCTAATAATTTTATTGGTTGGAATAAATAGAACTAACTAAAATATGATTATACATGTTTTTAAATTTATCCAATTAAATATAGAGGCATAAAATGTGAATGAATCTGATTTTAATCATAAATAATCTAATTGGCCGATTTGACACCTTTTAATGGAGAACCATCATTCAATATAGTTTTTTTCACTTTTATATGTTCTATTTAAGAAAAAAATCTTCTATATACTTGAGACATCAAGATTTACTTAGGATATAATTTTGGTATTTTTCACATAATGTTCATTTTTTAATGAAGAGCGAAAGATATTTTATATTAATTCAAAACTGTCCTTTAATCTAATTTATTTATATTGTTATATTATATTTCTAATTGGTTTTAATGTGTAATTAGGTAATATTTTTACCATTTAATCCAATTTTGGTCATTGGAAGTAATTTCACCTCGAAATTGGATATAAACAATTGTCAATCATTTGATAGTTATTATTTCTTAAAAGCATGCTTTTTTTTGAAAACAATAATTAATTTTAAAATTAATTAATACAACATCTATGTTTTGGATTTGGTAAAATAGAAATCATTTTTGAATTCATAATATCAAATATATCTTCGGATAAATTTTTGGTATTTTTCTGAAAAATTTCAATTTTTGATGAATATTGATAACACTGAGTAGTCGTTAAAAACAGACTTTTTAATTTAAATGAAATTCTACTACTTCTGTGAATTGAATTTATAAAATATGACATACATGTTTTTTATTAGTAAGTAAAATATGGTTTATTAAGATGAAAATAATTTTTGATGAATAGTAACTTTTGACTTTTATTTAACACAATTAAAGGTAAATATGGTAATTCAAGGTAAAACTAAAATTACAATAATATTAATTTACCTTAACATGTATCCTAATCCAATTAGTTGAAAACTTTCTTACCACATCCAATATTGTGTCGATTTTGGGACCCCATGGAGCCACTTAAGAGTGATAATGACTCATTATATTAATTAATATAAAGTGAAGACAAAAATGTCCAAAACATGTATATTTTAGTAAATCAATTTTTATATAGGTTTATATAAGACATCTCCTAGACTAAAAATATTCATTATAAATATAAAATTATTTCTTACATCATGGTATCTTTAAATAATTTTTAGACCTCAAATAAACAAAATTATTTATGAAATAATAATAATGTAGTGTTTACCTCATTAGTGAATGATTTAAATAAATAAGATTTAAAAATTAAAAAAATATCTGAAACCTATCCAATTATTATTGGATGATTTTATTTCAAACATGATTCATCTTATCCTTGACTTTAATGAGTTTTGGACCTTTAGAAACCGACGATCATTATATAATAAAATAATATTTTCAAACATTCTTAAAGAGCCCCTCACCCCTTATAAAGCTCTAACTTCTAACCCATTAATCACATCTATCAAGCCCCTTGTATCATCTAAAATATATCTAAATAATATCTCAAGATCCCTCTATTCTACTTAGAAGCCTTACCTTAGGCAGAAGGCACTTCAAGAAATCTTTTTAGTTCAAACCAAAGGGAGTTACCTGATTTAAAGTTAATGTCTTCTCTTAAGTTATTTTGTTTTATTTTCCTTCTCCAACCACTTAAATTTCATTTATGTCTTTCGTTTATAACAAAATCAGTATCTTCAATATACTAGTATGTTTTTATGGTATGTATTCTAACTACACTTACACACACCTATATCTAATGGGAAAAGTACATACTGTTTCTATGGATGACGAACTACTACCTCACGAAATGATGATTGTTCAATTATCTCCTACCACCTCTCATGGTGGCCATTATGATGGAACTGTATTTATATTTGATATTTATTATATTTATAATTTCTATATACTTCTTTATTTTTCCTTTATATCATACCTTTATAGTTTCAATTATTGGTAAATGTGATAATTTCATTGGATGAAGTGCGAACTACCTCCCCTCAAAGTGATATGACTCATTCATGCCATACGTGGGACATATAAAGAATGGATTTAACGAAATTATATATAATAGAATGCTATAATTATAATATACTTATGTATAATTATTATTTCATTCCATTAAAATATTACATAGAAATTAAATTAGCGTTCATGCGTATGTAAGGATTACCATCTCCATGAACGGTGCATTTTATTTTTTATCTCCAAATGTTTTCTACTATTATAAATACATATATATACCAGATATATATAGTATATATGATATCTAAATCATTAAAATCATTCTGGAGATAATGTAATTTCACCCACAAGGACCATTTATAGTTATAAGAAGTCCATTTTAACTGATGTTCTGAACATTGGAAAAGTGTCTGATATGAACTGAAATAATAAACGAATTGTTATAGCAAGGTAATAAGTGAATTAAAATTAATATTAAAATTTAAAAAGGTTCTTAATTGTGTTTAAATTAACTTTAGTTTATTATTTAGGATATTAAATAACTAACGGGTCATGTCGGATACAAGGTTAGGGAATTTGTTTCAATCTCCTTTCATTGAGGCATATTTTTATTTATGCACGACATTATTTTATACTATGTATAAACCTCTTTGACTTTTTATTTCATTCAAAGGGAATATTTTTCTATGTAGAATTTTACTAAATGAAAAAATAAATGTTTTTAATTATTGTGGAAACAATTACCTCTCTACCGCTATAATCGTTAGTGGGCTTCCTCTATAATCCTAAATGTTTTTAAAATGAAAAAACCCTTATTCAGTTTTTTGGGTGCTTGAGTATTCAAAATGGTTTTTGAAATGGATTTATTTTTCAATATCTTAAAATCATTTAATTTGATTACTAATGAAATGTTATTAGTGAAATATTTATATTTGCAATATTTTTTGTGTTATGATTTTCAAATGGTACGTAGACATTTGATGGGTGGTTACATGATAAATCAATTGAAGGGTGGTTCCATGATAAACTAGGACGTGTGGTTATGTTATAACCTCCAATGTGTTGGGTATGGAAGTTGGCCATATGGATATTCTATTATGTGATATGTGTGGAAGTTGACCGTGTGTTTATTCCATTTAAGTATGTTTATGTCTCACGTTACCTTTTTATGTTATGTACTCTTTCTAGGGGTTTTATGGTAATATTTTGGATACAAAATGGTATGAAATGATCTTCTATTCTATGAGAAGTATTTACTACTTCATAAATGTGAAACTTATTACTTATGATAAGGTATTCATGGTTTACATGTTGTTTTGAAAAACTTACATTTTTTCTTGTTTGTGTATCCCTTACTGAGCTTTTTATGCTCCTCCAATGTTTTTGAAAAGTTTTTTCATAGGACATAATGTGGAATATGGTCCAGGATGGGATCAAGGAAAATTCATGCTGTCTAAAACATGGAACTAGACATTACCCTTTTTTTAAAAAGTTTTCATTTTATAAAGAAAATGGTTACTGAGTAGAAGTGTCTATGTGTAATATTCATGTTGTTTTGTTTATGTTATGACCTAATTATTTAATGCTCTAAACCTGAAAAGATCCACAATGTTAATTATTTAATTAATTCAAGATTTTCTATTGTTTTAGACTAGGTCCTTATAAAATTTATCTATCTTATAGGTGTAATCATAATATATTTATATCCTTGAATAAGTAAATGCATTTTTTTGAAATGAAAAATGAAGTGTTGGTATGTTTATAAGTGACAAATATTTAGTTACGATTTTATAATTAAAATAATTATTGAAGAGAAAATATATTTTCATAAAATATATTGATACATTATAATATTTTCTCTTATTATTATAAGATAATTTTATGAGGCTTTAATGTATTATAAATTCAATTAGGGGTTTAAAACATGTATTTTTAAATAAATTATGATTTAAAATTAAAATTTAATTTTACATATTTATAAAATTACTTTAAAAAAATGTGTCGTTTTTAATTATACATATTGAAAATGGTTGGGGTGAATTTTTTGGTTTTTTTTAATACATGAAATTTTGGTGAATAATGAAATACAATAATTTACGATATAACCCAAATACATGATTTATTTTGTCATATATGATATAAGGATGATATAATCCCAAAATGTAGAATAATATATCATTTTATTAATATATATTATTTTAATTATCATAATATTCATATTATTGATCGAAATTAACAAACTCATGAATATAATAATGAGAAAACACCACTCTTCTCCACTATAATTACCTCCTCAACCACATATTCCCCTCACATCTCAAATCCTGGTAGGAGGAATAATTTATATGAAAATTACTTCCCAATCCTCGTCCCCACATAAAATACATTATGGTATCACCAAAAGGAAAAAAAACCAAGGGCCTTATAGTGGTTCATGATGAAAATAATAAAGAGGTAAAAATCCTATTTCATTTTATTTTAGATTCTTTTAAATTCTTTTTCTTTTTTTTATACTATCCCCCCCTAACCTCATCCAGGAGGAATGAAAATTCATTTTATTATATATATATATATACTATAATTTTATCATGTTTATAGAAATATTTATCATTATTATTATTATACCCTCTATATTATTCTTAAAATAAAAACCTCAACCTTGATGTGTCAATTTACTAACATGGTGGATGATGTGTTTTTAATTTGTATTACCACCTTCATGTCTTTTCATAAAACCATTATTATAGTTAAATAATATTTTAATATAAATATTATATATTATATAAATTTTCCTAACCATTTTTTATACAAAATATTGACGAATAAAGAAAAAGTGGTTCGTAATGATTGAAATTCCCCAAAATAAACTAATCTCTATTACTATTGTTTTATGTAATGATTAATACTCATTAAATACAACCAAGATTATATATATGACCATTTAATAATATTTATGTTCATTAATAACATGAAATTTTAATTATGTTGTTTTTATCTCTTTTGTAAAGAAAATCCATAATAAACCAACCATGGAAACCATGAAATAAATTCACCCTAAAGAATGAAAATAACAAAATATTATTAATAAATGGGGGGAAAGATATTATGAGAATATCATATAATTAATTATAAATATTAATATAGTTAATTAATATATTAATAACACTCTTTAAACCATTATTCAGGAGGATTGATCAAGTTTGATGTATGGAGAACCGAGGTAAGGGAATTATTAACTCAATATCCATTATCTGAGTTAACCTTCTACATTATTGATAATGGTGTAAAATTTTTATTTTTGAAATTAATTTTGATTATTCAATTTTATATTAAGTGTATTTTTAATGTATGAGAATATTTTATTCTTTGTAACAATTCTCAATTCAAATACATGATATTTGTAAAGGACTTTCCATAAAAATCCTCTTTTAATTTCTTTTATTTTTTTTTGAAGGGAATTATTTATATGATGTATGTAATCTTGATTTATGATTATGTTCTGGTTCTTGAGAATTTTTTACTTTTATTTTTGGGACCTGTATCTCTATCCAATTAATTGGGTATGTTTACATTCAATGAAAATTGTATGGTTTCTCCATGTGTAACTACCACTATTAAACATTAAGGTAGCCATGAGGGTTTCATTAAAAGGTTTTTGTGAGGGTTACATTGTAAGGTTACCACGAGAGTAACAAATAATATGGTATCTTGGATGGTTTTAATCCCATTTATGTAATTCCAAAAGTTACCTATATGTTTTTATTTATGTTTTCAATGTTTTATGGTAATATAATGTGCTTGAAAAGTACCAATACGATAATTGTTGGTTGAAACGTATGTCTTTGTGATAATGATTTCATATGATTTTAAGCATAGATATACTCATGGGTTCTATCCTTATTTTTATATCCCTTACTATGATTTTTGTGCTCATAAAATTTTTTTAAAAGTATTTCATAGGTTTTAAGGATGGGTAAGATAAAATGATAATCCAAGATGAATGTTGTGAAGACTATTTATGAATAGTTTCAGGCTTTTTATTGAACGTTTGTATTGTGAAAAAATTGATATTTTTTTAATAGTATCCACTTTGTATGATTATGGGTTGATATGTATGAAATATGTATTAGCTTTCTAAAACTCTAAACTGAAAATATATTTGGGAATATAAATAAGTGAATTATAATATAATGTACAAGATTATGTAATATTTATGGTTGGGTACTTATGAAAGTGGTTTTAAATATTATTATAACTATATTTCTAAAATATCATATATATATCTATAAATTAAAATCAATAATTTTAAATTCATAGCATCACATTTAAAGTAACTTTTTTTTCAAGAAGATGTTTTAATTAAATTTTAATTCATAAATATATACTAATAATCTGATAAAAGTCATGGTATTTATAAAGATATTATTTTTAACTATTTACCAAAAAAAATTTATTTTCAGAAAAATTTAAAAAATTCATAATAAGATATTTATGAAATGATGGATTTATAAGTAAATTTAATTTTACAAAGTCATATTTTTAAATAATGGAATTTTTCTTTAAAATAAATATATAAATTTATAATGAATACTATTTTAATAAGAAAATAATTTTTTTAAATATTAACTATTCTTATTCATATTTTGCCTCCAATTACGTATCAAATTGTTGTTAATATATTATTAATATCAATAATATCTTTTATTCATATGATAATTTTTTTATTATAATAAATACAAAAGAAATAGTAAAAAATACATTATTTTCCAATCATTGTACTTGTTAGTTATTTGGATTTACTAATATTATTTTATCGACACCATCATTTTAATAAGGATATTAATTTTATTTATACCTATGTTTCATTATTTACATACCTCAATTTTTACCCACTAGTTCTATAGCTATATTTTAATGGTTAAATAATACATCATAGTACATTGTGGTTAGATGTTGCACGTGAAGAAAGTTATCAAACACATTAAATTTCAAAAGAAAATATATTTTAAAATATTATACTATTATATTCTACTCCAATTAAATAAAATTTTCCTCCTAATTTTAATTATCAATCATTTTCAGAAATATATAAAAAAATTAGGGAATTATTCCAAGAGAGATATTAACAATAAAAAATATAGGAAATGATTCTATTTTATCACCATTTTACTTCGTTATACCTTATTTTATGATAAAAAAACATCATCCTATTACATTGATATATTCTGCTGGGTTCTTCTTACAACATTTTTGAAACATTGTAAATTAAATATTGTTTCCATCATAACCTTATATTCTATGATAATTCATAATTCTCTTCATTAGGGTGTTTGGAAACTCAACTGTGTTTCCATTTTAATCCATAATTCATGATTGATGATTTATCATAACCATATGATTTCACATTCTATCTCTTATCCAATTATTTTTATCAATTATAAAATATCTATAATATCTAGGGAATGAATTTTTATTTGGGAAAATTCATGATTTTACAATTACTAAATCAAAATGGTTTTAATCCTTAGTGAAGAAAAATTAACATAATAATATAATTATTGTTTAAAAAATTCATCCATGAAATGTCTTGATCTAGGAATTTGTTAAATTTTCTATTAGATAAATCTTAATCACTCTTGATTTAATATTTGTTTCTTTAGTTTGGGTTCCCTCATGCTGCATAACATAAAAAATCTAACACAACACCTTGTAAATAGAATTTTATTAACCCAAGAATATCCTCCGGTTGTGTGTTTCAAGGAGTTCATTCATTGGATCACCCATCATGTACCAAAGTAACGATTGAGTTGATACTAAACTATCATTTTTAGTGTGATTAATCCTTGGTTCTTTTGTGTAAAAAATGTATCCACATTATAATATCCATACAAGGATGTAATTTATAGGATAACTATATAATCTCTTGTTTTCTAGAACTTTGGGATATTATCCTATACACATCCTTAATCCTTAGACTTATCCCTAGTGTTTCAACAAATTTATATTATAAAAATTCCAAAAACATTTCATATGACATGAAATAACCCAAGGAGTTATCTATACCATATAAATTGTGGTTGAACTTAACTTATCCACCATTATGAAATTTATATAATCTACCAATGACATTCTAATCTCCATGTAATCTAATCATTGTTCCTACACAAACTTAGGCATCCCATAGATATTGCAATCCCATAGTTACATGATTTATAGAAAATATTTAATTACAATAAATCCAATGAAATTTTACATTTATAAATTTATAGAATTAGGATAAATGACTTACTAACAAATAACATGTATTTATCATACAATTGAAATATTTTTCATCTAAATAATTAATCCATAATATTTCTTTGACATCAATAAAAAATTCTCCACACATGGTATTCTTCTTGACATATCAGGAGTTATAATTATCTTCATAACCTCAAGATATTTAAGTTTAATAAGAGTTATCTCAAATGATCAGTAAGGGAATGAATATATCTAATGATATCATAGAATATACTATGTATGAATAATATTACCATAAATAAATGATAATAAAAAAATTCATATAACTAATCACATGACCATTAAAAAAATACTTGGATTAAATAATAATGTAAATAAAAGATTGTACAGAAATAAAAGTTTGATAATGATGTAATGAAAAATTACAAACAAACTAAACATGTAATCTAGGAATTATTCCAAGACTTCATAAATAATTAAGAAAAAATATTTCAAATAACTAAAAGAATTTGTCTCATGGGACATACCTATGCACTGCTAGGATATTTTGAGCTAAAACCATCACTAATTAATTATAATGAACTCATCGGATGAAGGAATGAATAAACTATTAAATGTTTAGCGAACATTTCTTATTAATCAATAAACATTTATATTATAACATGAAGTACACAAATATTCAATATTTCCTCTATCATGAAATTATATATCATTCTATATATTCATCCCTTAAACTAACAACAAATATAGAAATGGGTATAATGTTAAGTCAATATTTTTTCAATAAATTTAAATATGTAATATTGGTGAAAAACCTTAATTAAATTTATGCAAATGTAGATTGTTCACAGAGTAAAGGCAATGGATGATAAATTATGTTAATAAACATGTAATATTTTTTCTGTTAAATGGTATTGATTGATCATTTCATTAAAAAATAAAATCCTTTAAGATCTAAAAATATAACTAGATGAGGAGAAAATGTTGAGGGTATTTAGAAAGAAATATCACTAAAATTTCCAAGATGGATTTCCTTTAAAAAAAATCTTGATTTGATGTTGAGAATAAAGAAAAAACCCTTATGTTGCTGGTAACATAAGAATCAAGATAACATAAGAGGGTTACCATGAAATGGATATCCCAACATCTTGAAAGGAAAGATGTTAATTATTCCTGATAGAAATATGGTATTGAAAACACTATACAATATAAAATATTGTGAACTATATTAAACTAGTCTAATGGAATTGAAAATGAATTCAAATAACCTTTTTAGCTTTGATATATTATAGATAAAAATACATTTAAAGAAATAACATGATATATATTTTAAAAAATATTCATTAAATTAATATGGTAAATAAATTCATCATTTAATAATAAATCTATATTTAATATATCATAGTAAACAATAATAATTTGGTCTTTAAAAATTAATTTTGAGACAAAAAACCCCTTACATTTATTCCATAATTCCACTTATGTTCTTGAATATCAAGTAAAAAACCTCTATCTTAATCAAATAATTTAAAACCCTATTAATATATGTAAAATTTTTAAAAAATTATTTATAAATATTTTCTATCTGTATATTTGTTATTTATTTCCTATTTTCAACAACGGGCGTGAGTAATCTTAATCGTTATGAAATAGTTTCGTATTATTAGTATTTTTATTCATTCTTTCCCAAAATAAAATCACTCAAATATTATAAAAGGTAATGAAATTGGTGATTAATAATTATTTATAATATTATAATTTCATCCCATCTAATTTTTTGTTATGATCCTTACAGATGATATAGATATTGAGCATATTTTAGTGATTTTTATCGAACAAACATCAATATATTAATTAATGAATTTAATAATATTGTTTCTATTAGAAGGGAAAAAAATTAAATCAATATTTATTTATTTGTATCATATAATATCACTAATTAATATTTCATTGTCATATAATATATTATTTAATAGTATTGACTATGTAGGTGGTTAGACCATCAAAAAGACACACACACCAAAATTAATGGACTGGTATATTTATGTAGGTGGTTTATTTTGGAAAATTATTTTTATTATATATTAATAATTATATTATTTAGATTTTTAACATGTGGAATCATATTTGGAGATATTTTAATAAATAATTAATAATAATTACAATAAATCAATATGTTTCTTCATGGAGAAAGTAGTCCTTACAAACTCACAATTGATGTTTTTTTCTTAATGGAAGATTAAAAATGTGGTTAATGATTCTCCATGCAATAAAAAAATTTAAAAAAATATAATAATTACTTAACTATAAAGTATTAGTGAAAATATATTTTGAAGGTAAATATAGAAAAGAAACAATGATACGGAAAAGACAGCACTTATGTCAAGACATTGAGTTTTCCCATATTGGACTACCTAAAAATAGAAAGATTATGATAAATTTCTATTCCCAAAAGATAAAGTATGATAAAAATGATTCTATTGGAAGGAAAAATGAATTATTTTAAAGAGTAAAACTATAATTTTAATTTTAATTAAAGGGGTTGTGATAGGTTCATTTTATAAGTAGTTAGAGTATTATTTTTTTAAATATTTTATCTTAATATAAAAAGATAAAATGTTTTACATGTTATAATACCCAAAATTATAAAATAAGATAGTGGATATAAGTTTCAGTCAAGTAAAACCTCATATACTCAATTAGAAACATGTTTTTTAAATGTTAGGCCCTTTTCCCCTTTGATCGAACCATTTTATGATTTGGTATTTTACCAAGACTAGTACTCTCTAGCCAAGTAATTAATTTTAAGACTAAATATAAACATTCACAAAATAAATAATATGTAATTTATATATTTTTTTTCAAATAAATTTTATTATATTCACTTTCTAAATAAAAAATAATAATTTGAAAATAACAAATGTTTGAATATTTTTATATAATTGTGAAACCTATGTTCTATAATATGAAAAATAGGTTTATAAACTAAACTAAATATTTATAAATTAAAAATTTCGCTTATAAAATATATATTTTTTATATAAAATGTTTTTGTTAATTTCCAGGCCATACAAATATACTCATAATATCATAATTGTTATGATATTTGCAAAATAGTTATTTCACAATTCACCAAAAATTCATTCATTCCATAAAAATCCCTAAAATTTATATAATTATTTTAAAATGATTGATTCGAAAATGACATTTTTTTTAAAATTGAAATTAGAAAATTTAATAATTTATCTTCTACATTAAAATATAAATATATAATGAAAAATGTTTTCATAGGAAAATAACTATTTAAAATATTAATTATTTTTATTCTTATTTCTTATAATTTACTAATAAAATTGGTGATAATGTATTATTTATATCAATAATACATTTTATACATAATATATTTGGTTTCTCTGAATGGATGAAAAAATTATAATATTTGAAATAAATATATTTATATCATAAAATAATTTTATTACTAATTTAGTAATGAAAGTTTTATTTTATCAATGCCTTATTATAAATAATGAAAATTTTTTGTTCTAGGTATATTGGAAAATACATTCACCTATATTTCAACCGACTAATTCGATGACTAAATTTTTATGTTTTTATATTTTTCTATAGTTCATTGTGGTATAGTGGTGCAAATGAATCAAGCTATAAAAATATCAGTTTTAAGGAATATAAAATTTAAAATATCAAGGTGTTACAATATGGATGTGGGGGAAATGATTCCAAATCTCAAAGAAGAGATATGACTAGTCACTCTTAATGAATAACTTCTGGTAAACTATGAACGAGCGTGTAAATGAAATGGTAAGAGGAAATGTAAAAACCATTAATTACCACAAGATTAAAAAATAAAGTTGGATCATATATAAAGATCCTACAATTTCTCTAGAGGAATGTTTAGTAATAAAAAATATTGAATTAAATGAGAAAATTAAAAAGAAAACCTTAACCTTTATTCCTGTCATCCAAAGAAGAACATTGTCATCTTGTATAATAAACATACAATATTAATTAGATATTATTGAACAATATTCTTATATTAAACCATTATACACTTTAATTATAACAATTCATTACTCATATACTATTTATTGTATTTTGAAATATCATATATAAGTGATTCTTATTGATTAATACATGTTTTATTATTGCGATGTCAATACTCAGTCATTAATTCCAAGTTTATAATTAATTCATTAATTAAGGTAGTGTAACCATTTTTTTAAAACAATTTGTCCCATGTTCATATTATGGAAGGTATGGATATTTGTTTTGTGAGAATAGAGTCTATGAGAAGAATATTTAGAGTAATATACCAATAAATATAATTTATTTTATAATGGCCATTTATTTTTTTCACCCTTATAGAACCATATTCATGACAGAAGTTACTCTAAAAAATTATATATTACCACTATTAATATCTTGATACATCTTCATGATGCAAATTTTGATGTCGGTACAATATTGTTCATGTTAGTGGATGAACAGATCCAAACAATGACATTTCTATAATTGTGAATGGGTAAGAGTTTCAATTTATAAAATAATCATATAATTTAATAAGAATCATAATAATGTTAATATAAAATCATTCACATTTTGGATTATATTTTTTAAAATTTTATATTATAAAGTAGTTAAAATTGTTGTTATGAACTATGATTTTTCTTTGATGAATTTTCCATTTTTCGATACGGATTATGATGTATTTAGTAATCCTTATAGGAAGCATAAGATACCAAATATTAGATATGGATTTAGGATATGGAAAACAGTAAGGGATTCAAGATATTTTCATAGAAATTTTGAGTCACCCTAATCTTGATGTCTTTTTTATGTTCTTAAAAACATATATACTTTATATACTAGTTTTGATGCGAAGTGGGATGACTAAAGTTAAACATACAAATATTTATATAATATAAAAATCACATCCCAAAAATATTTCACACAATACCAAATTCTAATGACTTAGTGTATTTATATATAAGCTGCATTAATTATTTATTGCGAATATTTCTCTATAGCCACAACATAATATATTCTCTTTTAAGTATCCCAATGGTTATTCTAATCATAATTACACGAGGAATTGAAAAAATCCAAAAGTGTTGAGCTAAAATTACTAACAAATTAAGAAATTCAAAATATGTAATAATGGTTTATTTTATAATATTGAGAGTAAACATGAACAATTGAAAAATATAAAATTTAAAAATTATGGTACAATTATAGATGTCCACAAGGAATAATTGAATGGCCAATCCTATCTAATGATACAAAATATACCATGTGATAAGAGATCAGAAACATTAGATAATAAAAACAAGACTAGTTATTATAACACAAGCATATAACATAGAAATGAATCATAAGGGGAATTATAAGAAATCATAACACTTTGGAGAAGCCATCACTGCCTGATTCCCATTATATAGTGAAGAATGCATTAATAAACAATTCCCATAAATTAGTGGACAAATAGTAAATACATGATTCCCATAAAATAGTGTATCATGTTACACATATGAATTCCAATTACATTTTGGATCGTGAATCACTACCAGATTACCATAACACATTAGACTAGGAATACCTAACTGATTCCAATGACATTGTGAAGTAGACATCCCTACCTAATTCCCATAACATAGTAGAGCAAGAATCACTACCTAATTATCATAACATATTTTAGAATACATATCTTCCTGATTCCCATAACAGTTTGGAGAATGGATAACTACCCGGTTCTTGTACCACAGTGGAGTAGACACCACTACTTTAATCCCTTTACATAGTGGACCATGAATCAATTCGCGATTTCTAAATTGGAGAGAGAATAAATACAAAATTCCCATAATTATCTCACGAGATATAAAAAATTAACCAAACTATTAAAGGAAAGTATAATTATAATACAACCACTCACATAATTAAATATATAAATATGTGTTCCATGAGAAAATAAAAAAAGTATTTTCTAAAAATAAATTAATAAAACTATGAAAATGAGAAAAGGCTTCTAGAAAATATCCCAAAAAAATTTCACATGTATTCTAGAGAAAGAAGGTAAATGGTAGAATAACAATAAAACCCCTATAATTTTTAAAAAAATTAAGGTAATTTGAAATGGATGAAAAAAATCATTAAATAAAGAACACATTGAATGATACCACATTAGAAAAGAACCTGAATTGGATTGTTCGATACTATGAGTTTAATTACCCTAAAAGAAATAAAATTATAGAATTTAGAGGGTAATAAAAGATAAATAATATCCATGTAAATAATTAATTTTTATATTAAGAGGTAAATGGAAGTGACTCAGTAAAATATTTTAAACATTATCATAAATGATAAAGTTATATGTCATATTTAAAAGTAATATTAAAAAAGGTGAAGTAATATTTAAAAAAAATTAATTTTATAAATAATCATCAATAATGTATCCTTGAAAAGGGAATAAAGGGTTTCTTGATGAAATATATAGAATAAGATAAAATGTATTCTCATGGAAAAATAATCATTTAATATTTTAAAATACGTTGGTTAAAACCCACCTCATAAAAAGAGTAATAAATATTCATTTCAAAAATATTCAAATAAAGTTATAAATACTACAAAAAAATTGATATCATGGATTATAAAATATAAAATTATTTTTTTGAATATAAAATATGGATATATAATAAAATATTCTTTTAAAACAACGAGAACTATTCTTAACATAACTATAATATCATGTGAAATTTTTTTACAAGGGAATCATATTTTAATAAAAAATCATTTAACTTATCTCAAAAAATAATTTTCTATATAACAAAAAAATATGGGGTATTAAACTAAACATATAAGAAAAAAGTTATAGGGAAAAAATTATAACTCAAATAAATGAGATTTGAGTTAACAGAATCCCTCACTACTTTGGTAACTATTGAGTCAAAAGCCTTTGAATGAGATATCATTATATGTATATAAAAATAGCATGAATTTCATGATAATTAGAATTTAAATGATTACATAGGGATATATATACAACACATAAAATACAATAAGTGGTAAATATAGAAAATCTCTCAAAGAAAAAAATTCCGATAAGAAAATATCGTACGAAATTTGTAAATTTTAAATAGAAGTATCATGAAAAATGAAAACATGGTAAAAACATTAAATACCTATAATATAAATATTATAATTTTATAATATGTAAATGTGTTATTATACAAACCATATAAAATAAAATTGATTCATACTATGAAACACATCTAAAAGAAAAATAATAAGATGGGAAACCCATACTTTAATATAGGCTTACATTATAGTTATTTAACCTATAGTATAATATAAAGAATAATCTAAAAAAATTATTCCATAAACATATTCATATCTAATAAATTTTATATAAATAATTTATCTTCATTATCAAGATATATATTAGTTTTTCCTATTCTGTTTTAATTAGCATATGTTAATAATGTTGTTCTTTGCATATGGGTTTTGTGGTGGAGATAATGATCCTCATTCGTGGGTAAAAAAATAATAATTCTTAGATTATTCAGGGTATTATAATATAAGTTCAGTAAATATTTATACAGTTCCAATATCATTCATGTAGTGTTTTAGGAATGATTTGTGAAGATGAAATCGATAATGAGAATGTTTTGAGTTAATTACCTATACCAAGAGATTAATTTATAACCATCATTTTTAAGTATTCCTTTAAATACCATACTAATTTAATATATTAATTCATAATATCATATATATTCATAAAATAATTTTTTTAGAACAATCTATGTAGCGATTCCATGAAATAAAATATCCTTCATGGAGGTGGTAGATCGTATGCATGCATGATTGGGGTTTTCATTTTCTAATTAATGAGAGGGGATTAAGGTAGATAATTATTTAATTTTTAGATAATATTATTTTTTTCATAATTATAATATCTATTAATCATATAAATTCTCATAACCATCCATGTGGGATGATTATGAGCAAATTTAAATGTCGTTTGTGGAGTCGGTAATCTGCACAAACACATAAAAAATGTTTTCATTTTAAGAACTCTCTAGAGGAAGATAGAAAATGGTTCTTTCATAAAAATAAAAATGTAAATTACAATTATAATAATAATTTAATAATTTTATTTTGGGTATACTTATTTTGGTGGATGTGGAAGAAAAAGGAGATAAATAGAAATAAAAAACGAGTTATTAGGAGTTTTTACCTTACTCCTCGATACAAATCCCCAAATATTCATAGAACGGTATTTTATGAGACTAAAATACATTGAAATTTGGAGATATAATTGGGGATTTATTTTTTTAATATTTTTTTAAGTAAAAGGTATTATAGTTTTAGGATTAGTGGGGTGGTGATGGGATTTTTTATAAGTGAGAGGGATTCCACTTTTGTAAATATATATATCATATTAAAGACTTGTCACATACAAATTTCTTTGGCCCCAAAAGATGAAAATAATGGATAGGTATGAATATTAATTAATTCACAAATCAACTACAAAAATAAGGGATATGGTTTGAGATATTTTAGGCATTTCCACCTTAGTTTTCCAGTTTACCATAATCTACATTTACTGTGGTATCTAATTTCTTTACCATAATAAATTATATGCATGAAAAATAATAAAATTAACCATATTATAAAATTTGGATATTTTTATTCAAAATATTAAAACAAATTTATAATATTATATTTTTAATAGTGATAAAAAATAATTTTAAAATAATAAAATTCTAAGGAATAAAAAACATGTCAAAATATAACATAGGTCACCAAATATCAAACATAGGTTTATAATTTAAAAACAAATTTATAAAAAATAAGTTTACTTATTAAATAAATAGTCTTCCATAAAAAATGTTTCACTAATGTGTATGTCATGCTCATATCCTAATCATGTCAATAAAGTGATGATATTTGTTAAAACAACATTTTGTAATATCCACCTGAAACCTATTATTTTATACACCTACCAAAATTTCATTATAATATGATATTTTCATCAACGTGAAAAATTTAATATAATTTTTTCAAATTCAATTACTATAATTTAGTGATTCAACTTTTAAATCGGAATATAAAATATACTATAAACTTTTTTTGGAAAATAAATTTTTTTAATATTAACAATTTATTTTTCTATTTCTTATCAATTAATAATTAAATGAGTGTTACTATATTGAAAATATACTTTATCATCATTTAACTTTAATATTTTTAATTTCTTAAAATGAACATTAATAGTGTATCAAAAGAAAATTATTATTAAAATTCATTTTATAAATTAAATTGAATTTTGTCTTATTACATCGCTTTAATATATATTGGATGCCAGTTAATCTATTTTCCTATTTCAATATATTTCATTTAAGTTCTCTATTTTTCATGATTAATGAAAAATATAAAACACAAAAAAAATTACTTTAATGATATTTTTTCTAATTAAAAAAATCTTTACAAAATACCATTAAAATTAATTAATTATTTTCTAAAAATTATGATTACAAAATCTACTGATATTATAATTTATCTATGTATTTTATAAATATATAATATAATAATAATAATATGTGATTCATATAAATATAAACATATTATAATAAAAAAATTCATATAAATATTATCTATTTGTTTCATTATTTAATTATCATAATGGACTAACATTTATAATGAATTATACTGTTTCATCCAAAAAAAATTGATGTTTGTTTTAGATCAGTGTTGTGTTTGAAACAAGAAATTCCATAATTTATTTATTTAATGGAAAATTTATATAAAATCTAGAGTGTTATATTTATACATATCCCTTAGGGGTTTCAATAATGTTATCTTGTCATAATCCAAAAAACAACTAAAGTAATATAAAAAAACAACAAATATAGATATTGATACCAACTAGGCCGTCCCATAACCACATTCCTGGGTCAAGTTATAAAAACTAACATAATTTTCCTAAAATATTTGATACCATGTGTGGTGACTCAAGTCAAATATATATATTTCTAGAATATAATCCTTACATCTCATAAAAGTTTACTCAATCCATGAACCCAATGGTTTAGTTTCTTTGGATAATAGATACATAAAACTTTTATTGTGACCATTTCTCTTTAATTATACTATACTAGAGTCCTCTTATATTAAAATCATAGGTTATGCTAACATCCATTACTCAAGGAATGGAAAACATAAGAAACATGTTAGATCAAACTCTCAGTAAGGGAAAATATATCAAAATTACTTTAAGGGATAATGCTTTATCATGTTAGTAAATAAGGGAATAGGAGAAATATCAAATTAAAAAAGAATATGGAACAATAAACGTTGCCCATAAGGCATAATAGAATGACTCATAATCTTTAATGATGACACATATACCCTGGAATAAGAGTGGAGAACCTTGAAAGAATTAACATGAAATATAGTATAACAACATTAAAATATAACATAGAAATTTGGAATATGAAAAATAATAGGAAATCATATCATAATAATGAGAAGATCTCTACCTGATTCCCATAACACAGTGCATAAGAAATCACTACCTAATTCCTATTACATTTGTTGAACCAGAATAACTACATAATTATTTTAACACAATAGAGAAGACCTCACTTTCAGATTCCGATAACATAGTGGATAAAAAATTATCACATGATTCTAATAACATAGTAGAGTAGGCATAAATACTAGATTCTTATAACATAGTGGATCAAGAATCACTTCTAGATTATATAGCATAGTTTATTATAAATCACTACATGATTCATGTAACACCGTAAAAAACACTGGTAGATTCTTATAGTGAAGTTATCATCTATACTCGATTCAGATAATTATCTAATGGGAAATAAAACATTACCAATTCATTAGAAGGATATATAATTTTAGGCCCACCTAGAAAATAATGAAAACCATAAATATGTACATTGTTATTTAAAAGTTTATATAAGATTATGGTCTCCCCATTATCACATCATTGATCCCCACTATTATATATGGCCTCTATCATACTGGGATGCATTTCTGAGGTCACAAAATGACCTGAAAAAATCACTGCTTATAGTGGACTAGGGAAGGGATATTACAAAATGGTATTATAGGATTATTTTTCTTGTAATGGAATTTTAAATATAATTACTATAAATATAATCATTATATAAAATTTATATGATGTAGTATATGAAAAAAATAAAATAAAATAGGTGCATACTATAAAATATGTCTCAAAGAAAGAAATTTTGAGATGAGAAACCCCTACCCTACCTATCGACTACCACATAATTTAATTACCCACATGTGTAATAAAATTATTTATCTTAATAATTTATCTTAACAAACCCATTCATATCAAATTCCTTTTATAAAATTAATTTATAATTTTTCTCCTCACATATATTACATAGTTATAGTTTATTTTAATTATTACATGATAATAATTTTTTATTAATTTTATATGTGTTTAGTAAAGATAATATCGATCCTTATTATTTATTAAAAATTTAACCATTTATAGGTTATTAAGGGTAATATAATTGAATTTATCAGTTTATTTATAAATTTACAATATCATTTCATGAGTGTTTTATTCATAATTCATTAAGATGACATCAATGATGAGTTTGTTTCAGGTAATTTTCTGATAATATCGGATTACATTATATAGATCATTGATTTCCGATTCATCTATTCCAAACCAAATTAAGGAAATATATTAATCATTAATATCATATATATTAGACAAATATACTTTAAAAACCATCTATATAAAGTGGTGATGAAAATAAAACATGTCTTCTATGGAGGCAGTAGTCTGATTGCATGGAAGAAAGATATTTTCATTTTATAATGAATGAGATGGGTAAAGTTAGATAAGTAGTTATCATTAACAATTAAAAACTCTATAATAAATTAAATATTTTCTATTGAACACATTATTATAGATATCAATGAGAAGTTGTCATGAAAAACAAAATTTGTGGTACATAGAAGCGGTGGTCTACATGTATGTATGGGTGACATTTAAATTTTTTTACTTTTATGAGGAAAATAATTTTTTTTACATCACCCTAAAAATACTACTTTATACATATGATACTGATTTAGTTATTTTCTTATGGGTTTAACATTTTTGTATTATTTTGAATAAGGACAAAAGAAATATAAAAGATAAATAAGTGATTAGGAGTTTAACCATAACCCATCAGGGTAAATCCTTAATACATTGTGGAATTTTCATTAGGTTAGGCTAAAACCTTTATAAATTTTGAGAAATAGTTAGGAAGTGATTCAGGTATATTTTTTAGAGATAATCTTCATTTGGTGTTAGTATTATTTGGATGGTGAAGGAATCCATTTATAAGTAAGGGGTTGAAACTTTTGTAAATATTCATAAATTTGTATAAATGAAATGTCCCTTTAATATGAAAGGGTATAAAAAATTAGAAAATAATAGAGTGGTGGGGTGGGGGGTTATTTATCCACACCAAATCCCGAAAAATAAGGGAAATTGTTTGATAATATTTTGGGATTTTCCCTTTTTCTTTATCATTTTTCAAAAATTAATTTTATTGTTGATTCTTCTTTCATTTTCTTTAGTAAATTAATTTAATACCTAAAAATTAAAATACCATTATTATTAAATTTCTGTATGTTTATTAAAAAATTAAAAACCTTTTTATACTAATATATTTAGAATATTGATAAAAAAATAAATTTAAAATAACAATTATATAACTCATAAAAACTATGTAAGAAAAAACAAGGGAACATAGGATCCAAAATATCAAATATAGGTTTTTAATGTAAACACAACATTTTAAATGTATATTTTAAATTATTAAATAAATTTTATTTTGTAAAAAAGAATTCATAAATTTCTAATACATGTTTATATACTAATGATGTCAAAAATGTCATGGTATTTAAAACAAATATATTTTGTTCTATTCACTAAAAAACCAATATTTTTATAAAATTGAAAAAATTTCATCACAATGTTAAACTATTAGGATAAATCCAAAAATTACTTCCATTTTTAAAAATTAAAATTCCAATATATAGTAATTCATATTTTTAATGAAAAAATAAAAAAATAAAAAATATTTAGATAGGAAAATGAAATTCTAAATATATTAGCTATTCTTATTGGTATTTACAATGAGTTACAAATTAATTTAATATTACTATATTAATAATTTAAATTATCATAATTTAGCTGTATTATTTTTAGATTCTGAAAATAAATTTTCGTTGCACGTAAAAGGAATTTTTTTGAAAAAATACTTTCACGCATAAAATGAATTTATTTATATTATATTCCTATTTATAACTTTTAGATGTATGTTAAATTATTTTCTTTCTTTATTATAAAGAAATTAAATTAAATTATTATTTAGTAGAGTGTAGTTAAAAATGAACAACTCTTTTAAAAATTGTTATTTGAATAATATTATTTTTATATTAAATAACTCTAAATAAATACCACAAAACAGAATTATTTATGTTATAGAAATTTGATTTTACTAACCGAATAATATTAAATATGTTATTTAAATTTCAAAAATACATCATATAATAATACTAGGTCTAGAATATATATATATATATAAATAAATAAAATATTTAAAATATGTAATAACTTTTTTGTTTCATTATAGAATTTCTTTAATGTATTAATGATTATCATGCATTGTAAAAATATATCCAAATAAATTGTATTGATTTTTATTTTAGTACGGTGTTATATGTGAAATACAATACATAACATAGTATTTTATTAAAGGAAAAATCATATAAAATCATCAAGGGTTAAAAATAGAGTTTTTTGTAGAGGAGACCACCTTTTATATGTAAAAATTAGACACATTTCCTAGGAAATATAGTTTTGATGATGTGGAAGGATGAAATCACATAGGATTTAGGTAAGTTGTGTGAGGTAATTTTTGTGAGATATTTAGGTTTTCATCAAATTCCAAATAATGAAATTATTGAATGTATAAAAATCATTTAAAATGTAAATAATTTAAGAGGATTTATTTCCACCTTTTTACCCCTTTCTACAATGCTTAATTCTTTACATTGGTAATTATTTTTTACTAAACATTTATGTCGACCCAACAAACCCAATTTTGATACTATATTTCCAAATTTGGACTCTATTGAATGTAAATATATATATAAATATTGTAAACATAAACATTATATGAAAACATAATATATAATGAAAACTATTTTTAAAGAAAAATAACATTCAAAAATTAATTGTTATTAATATAATTTCATAAAACTACTAATTAAATAATTGATAATCTAATTATTTTTTCATTTATAAATTATATTAGATTCACTATTAAAAATTATTATGTTTATTTTAAAAATAATAGAAAACAATTGTAACTAAAGTTATTCTAAAATTTTATCTTTTTAATAGTTAAAATTTTTTAATCCCAACCCCTTAAAATTAATTATTTATCTTATAAATATAAAATATTATCATTACATACGTATTGGAATTTTTATTTATATTTTTTGAAAATATCAAATCATTTATTAATAATAATATACAACACATAAAACTATTTATTCTTATAATAAAAAATTTAATTAAATGTTATCGTCTTATTTCATTGAATAAATATTTATTACTTGTAAATAATATTTATTTTTTAATTTTTATAAAAAATATTAAATTCAATATGCATATTTAATACATGCATACCTAATGACCATATGTTTAATGACCATATTTCCAAAGACCATATTTCCAATGACGATATATATAACGGTACAATTTCATTCCTATATATTGTCTTACAATCATTATTAGAATCAATGAAATTATTCATTTAGTTTTGTCTGAACATGTCTATTATACATTTAGTTCTATTGTTTATTTTTAAAGTTTCAAACATTATTATGATCTCCATGAAAATCCATAAGGATAACTATTGTATGTTCGTTGTATTTTTATTTACATTCAGATTTATTCCTCTCTTGTAATTTTCATAATGATGTTTCATATTTTATTTAGATAATTTATTAATTTTTATCCTATATTTTAATATATTCTTACAATAAAATGAATTATAGGTCATTTTAGTTCAATTTTGGGCGGGAAACAAGGCATTCAAAAAATATATATTTAAAATAAAAATAAATAATAAAATCATCGGTTGTTACAAATATTCTTCCTTGAGATGTGTCTAACATCTAAAAAAATTAAATTATTTATTTTAGACTTTTAAATTAATAATTAACTTTTATCAATTTTTATTAAAAAATTAAATATCCCTGTATTTTTTAATTAGATTTTTCTTCAATTAAATCATAAAATATATTCCATTCAATGAGTAACTTATTCAAGTTTTCAATTTAATTAATCAACATTGATTCTTTTTAGCACACGAGGCTTCATTTATTCTAAATAATTTACCATTTTTTCATATTATTATTCACATTATAATGTTTCGAAATATCTTACAGATATTCATTGAGATAGGGATTTAGTACGAACTCTATTTGTGTTTCTTCCATAATTTAATCATTTCTACTCTTATCTAGGGTGATATCTTCCTTTTCTTCATTTGAAATAAAGAATCATTCACCAACCTCACTAGTAGTCTCAACATACACACCATTATCATTAATATCATCATATTTAAAAATAGATAATTTATTTTTCTTTTATATATAGAGAAATCCTTACCTTTCACCTTTTGGGAAAAAAATTATTAATCAAAAATTCAAGATTTATTATTTAAGTGAATTCATGAATTCTCATCCTCATATACATGGTATTGTATTCTATTTATTTAGGGGAATTTGTCTTAAAATTTTCAATTACCTAATAATTTAAACACTTCTGTGGTAGTTCCCATAACATTTTCCATTTCATCTTCTCAAACTGATTGAAATAAATTACTTGAGTGTCAAATTTTTTAACGTCCCGTCCCAGGAGACACTAAACGGTGCCTCAAGCCAGTTGGCCACATTCCCTCAACCGCGCCTCCCGGTATGTTACAGATTTCCAACTAGTAGTGAGGGTTTGGTAAGTAAGTCTTGGGAAGACTATACCCTATTTTATCAAAACAAAACGCCAATAAAATCAAATAAAAATAAATAATTATGGAAGTGTATAAAATAACCAAACAAATTCCAAGTCATATGATATTCAAAAATAGAAAATAAAATACCCAACTGAAAAGTAAACCATATTATGACAATGAGAGTGTCAAGCGTCTATAATGAAACTAAATGTAAAGACATGTTGACTCCAAAATAGGTCCGGAACCACTTTTAGTTCCCTCTCCAATGATATAGTCCCAAACAACAATCAATCCCAGGGCCTTTCCCTTATCCTTTCCTACAACAACAATGTATGCTCATGTTCTTATTAGGCTTCCCGAATAGGGTGTGAGTACAACTCAGTAGGCCACAACCAACAATGTCTAAAACAAGTATAGTAAAAAGATAGTGCATGCAGTTTTACAGAGAAATAAATATAATTCAAAATTTAAATAGTAAACACATTTCTATTTAATATTTAATCAACACATTAGATAAATTTCAAATAATGTTTCCCATTTGAATCATCTTTCATTATCATTAATAAATTGGTGTGGGTCATAATTCTTAGCACTACAAATATCATTACATCACCATTTATTATTATCATTAATCATTTGGTGTAGGACGTCATTCCTTACACCACAATTTTTTTTTAGTGTAGGTCATCATGCCTAGAACCCGTTTTCTCATTTGGTATAGGATGTCAGTTTTAACAACCAATAATCTCTAGCTTGGATAAGTATTGGGGAGGAAGGCCATGTTCATGTTCAAAATTCTTATCATTCTAGAACACCATGTCTATCAACCCAAAAATCTCATCTATTTAATCATTCATTAATTTTCACAAATTTTCCACTTTATTAATTTACTAACCCAATGATTAATTAAACATTTAAAAGGCCTTTAGTTAATTCAACAATTAAATAAGCGCATAACCCATTAATTAATTCATCAATTAATTAATCTATCAAAATCAATCCCATCCTATAATTAATTATTCACAATTAATTATCAATAATAAATATCAACTTGACATGATTAATTATAAAAATTAATTATCTTTAGTCAACATTATAACATGTAATTAATTCTCTCAATTAATTATCTTACATAGCCAAACATAATTCCATAATTAATTCCCCCTTATTAATTTTCTTTTCACAAGAATTCAACATCTCAACTAAAATATCTCAAACAATATCAAATCTCCAAAAGATATATCAGAAACAATCCCTATTGTTGGTTTCATGATTCAACTTTCAATTAAATCACCAAGGGAACTCAATTTAATTGCCCATTCCTAATTACATCAATTTAGGAAAAATATCTGCATGTTAATCTATAATATCACAAAATTACATTCACTTATCATAAAACATGACTATGGGAGTTTGATTTAGATTACCTACCTTGTATTATTGAGGGAAGTTAGACTTGCAGAAATCCCTAAAATCTAAGTGGCACAACATCATCGATCAAGATTCAGATCTAAATCCCGAAACAAATATTAAGAGAAAATGCATCAAGATCTTGATAATATAGATCTAGATCCACAATCACAGATTTAGATATCAACACATAGGTTAAGAACCATTGAAATGGTGGATATCTTCCATGAAATGATCATCGCAATATAGAAGAAAGAACATGAGAAGTAATGGGATGAAATCTACTTAACAGAATGAAAGAAGATATTCAATCCATGGTTTTGATCTCAAAGAACAATGTTCATATTTCCTTGGAATCCCTCTGAAAGGATCTGGGAACACCAAGAAGTTTTCAATCATGAGGCAAGGTCTAAATATGGGTGTCCTGGGGGGTTCATGTTTTTTTTTAAAATGATTTTCGTATTATTAAATATGCGTACGTATTTTCTTAGGAAGGTGTGCCTGGTTCAGAAAAATTGTGCACCAACCATGAAGACCTCTCTATCCAGGTTTTCAGAGTTTGCATGGTTTGAACGCTTGTTTTTTCAAACCGTATGCAAACCATGCGGACCACTCGGTCCAGTTATTCAGCCATTGAACATTTTGGTTGGACGGTTTATTAAACTGTTCCCAAATTGTTCACAACCAACTGGCCCTTAGTTTTCCTTAACAGTTCATCCAAACACACCCAAAACACTATTCCAAATAAATTTTACTTAAAGAATAAAAAAGTACCTAAAAAAGAAGCCTGAGTTGAATCTATTAAAGGCCGAGATCTTACAGTCTCCCCACCATATAAAATCTCTTCCTCGAGATGAACTATAGAACATCTATAAGATTTTGTGCCAAAATGATTGATCCATTGGTCCCTCATTTCTGCTCACAGCTACCATGTATCCTCTTGAACATTTCCATGTTTCCATAACACATGTACTAATAGAAAGGTCTCTCCCAATAAAAACTTCCCACTCTGAAAAATCACACAAAATAGATGCTCCTCAAAGGACGCATCTATCTTGATATAAACCTCTTCAACATTAATCACATGAGAAGGGTTAGGGTGATACCATATTTGTTTTGACACATGAAAAAAATCATGCATTGCGCTGAATTTATATGAAATTTCTAATCAGTATGCCATTGGCCCGATTCTCTACAGTATCTCAAACAGTCCTACAATCCTGGGTGTCATCTTTCCCTACATCCGTATATTGTGGTGACCCAATCTAGGAAGCACTCGAAGGAATACACAATCCCTTTATTTATACTCTAGTGTCATCTCCATTTATTAGCATATGACTTATGTATACTCTGAGCCATAGCCATATGTTTCTTAATCAACTACAACCGCTCTAATGTCTCCTGAATAAGACTCTGTCCCAATAGCTCTTACTCACTCTCTTCTAACCAAAATAGAGGTGATTTACAAGGTCTACCATAAAGTGCCTCATATGGTTCCGTCTATATAGTTTCTTAATAACTATTGTTATAGGAAAACTCCACTAAATCCCAATGCTTCCCTTAAGAGCCACCAAAGTCAAGAACAGATGCTCGCATCATATCCTCTAACACTTATATGGTATATTCTAATTTTCCATCCATATTGTGGGTGTAAGGTCATGCTTTACAAAACTAGTGTAATAAGTGCCTTCTGTAATCCCTTCCAGAAGAATAAAGTAAAGCATGAATCACGGTATGAATCTATAGTTCATGGAACCCAATGAAAATGAACCATCTCTCTGACATACTATTATCCTATCTTCTCTACTTCAAAGGTTTCCTTGATTGGAAAGAAGCATGGTACCTTTCTTAGTCCATAAAAAACATCCCAAATAGAATAATTATTCCTAAGTGTATTTGGATGTCCTTCCACAAAACCCATATTCATGTCATTCCACTTCCATTCTAAAATAGGTAACTGATGCAGTATACCTCTTGGTCATTAATGCTCTGCATTGACCTATTGACAGGTGAAACATCTTGTTACAAACCTTGTTATCTATTTTTTCATGCCTAGCCACCAAAACTATCATTGAAGGTCACGATACATTTATTTCACCCTATGATGTACCACCCAGCTTAAAGCATGAAATTACTGCATGAGTTCCTCTCGCATACACATAGGCACAACAAGCTGATTTTTTACATAAATTATCTCATCCTTATCTATTTTCCAGTCCTAAGGTGTCTCCACACCTTCAAGGCTTTCCATTAAGGATAAAAACTATGTATCCCCATACTAAATTTCTCTGATCTATCTCAATAGTTTAGACTCCACTACTACAAAAACCAGAGTCATCCTCTCTTAACTCTCTTGAACAACCACGTGCATTTCCTCCAGCAAAGTCTTCATCTTAAACTTTGCCCTTAACTCACATACCAACTATGTTTGATTATTTCTTCTCAAGGAATCAACTACACAATTTTTCTTCCTAGGTGTATATTCTAGTTAAAAATCAAACGTCTCCAAATACTCTACCCATCTTTACATCCAAAGATTCAAGTCATGATGTGAAAAGATTTAATTCATGATTTTGTGGTCTATAAAAACTATAATAATTTCACCTAAATGATATGGTCTACAAAACTTATGAACATAAACCACTACTGCCAACTCGAGGTCATGCTTAGGGTAATTCTGTTCATGTGGATTCAACTATTGTGACCCATACAGAATGACTCTATCCCATTGAATTAAAACAACTCCAAGTCGAACCCAATATCTGTCACAATACACAGTGTAATCCCTACTCAATTTAGGTAAGATGAAAATTGGTGTTTATTTCAAGCACTTATTCAACTCCTGGAATGAATTCTCGGATATTTATGCACAAACATACATTATCCCTTACATTTTCAAATTATAAATTAGTGTTTCCAATAGATAAAATTCCTCGATAAACTTACTTTAATAACCATATAATCCCAATAATAATCAAATATCAAAAACATTATTGGGATAATCCCAAGCAATGACTGTACATTTTATGGGTCCACTACCACAACTTCTTCCGAGATGATGCGCCCAAAACGTTTACTCTGTCAATCCAAAACTGACATTTAGATAACTTGGCATATAGCTGATGCTCTTTCAATGTACCCAGGACGATGTCACGATGATAGGCATGATCTTCAAGAGTCTAAGAGTATACTAAGACGTCTTCCCAAAACATCACCACAAAACAATCTATTTATGGATGGAGGATCCTATTCACCATGGCTATAAACAATACTAGAGTATTAGATAACCCAAATGGAATTACAACAAACTCATAAAGGTCATACATGATCTTGAAAGTAGTTCTTGGTATATCAGAGGTCCAAACACTAACATGATGATACCCTGATCTCATATCGATCTTTGAGAACACACAAGCCCCCTTCAGTTGGTCAAACAGATCATCGATATGAAGAGGATGATATCAGTTCTATAGAGTCATTTTATTCAACCTCTAACAATCAACACACAAGCATAAAATCTCTTCGGCCTTATTTGCAAACATAATAGGTGATCCAAAATGTGACGTACTTGGATGGATAAAACCATTATCCTCCATCTCTTCCAACTACATTTTGTGCTCTTGAAGTTCATTTGGTGCCATTATATATGTTGGAATAGATACCAGCTCATCCCCAGCATGAGCTTAATAGTGAATTCAACACCTCTCTTAGGTGGAAACCCTTAAAAGTTCTCAGTAATAACATCTTAAAACAGATCTAATACTTGTGGAAGGAATACCTTCATACAACTGCCATAATCCAACAAAAGAATAGAAACATGGGCTAGGAGCCCTCCAAATTGCAATGTAATTGGCCTAACTCGGCCTGCATGTATATTCCATTTCTAGTCAGGAACCTATTGGTCACCCACATGAGATACAAAGGTGACTCTCTTATTGTAACAATCTATGTGGGCTCTGTATGTGACGGGCTAGTCCTTACCCATAATTACTTCAAATCCCGTTATATCGTGGATATAGATACCCCAAAGAAAATGATAGTCTTTGATCTCTTGATAACATCCCTTTCATAAACAAATATCCCTAGTCTGTGTTCCCAACTTGTGTCGATATTCATCATCCCACTTATGGAATCCAACCCAAGATCAAGCTATTAATAAGGTTTATATATATAAAGGAATGAGAGGAACCAGTATCAAACAAGGTACTAGATAATGTATAAGAAACTAGAATACTTCCTCTAACTGTTGATAGACTAGCCTCGCTCACCACATGTGTAGGCTGAAATTCATGTAACTGTCATGCCCCTCTTCCATGTTGTGTCGTCTGACTTCTATAAGCAGGCCCACTATACTGATAGAGGCTCACATTCCCTGAAGAACCTCATCCACTACTTCTAGTGTATCTTCTAGTAAAACTCTCACTACCATACCAATATATTTGAGAAGACCCCCTTCCCACACTCTGACATTCAGAACCTACTCACTCAGCACTATCCTGCCACTACTTCCTGCAGAACATCTGTAGGTGTCACATCATTCTACAAAACATGCACTCCACTGGTGGTCAAGGACAATGTGTAAAATAGTGTTCTTCCCTACCGCACTGGTGGAAAAGCACATTATAAAGATCCAGTGTAATTGTTCCTCTTGAATGTCTACCTTGATTTCCACAGTCCTTACTAGGATTTTTATAACAGTTCTTCCATCTTTTAGAAGGCACGTTCCCTGGTCGTCTAGCTACCTTTCTAGTATTGGAGGGATCCTTTGGGTTCCCCCAATGAAATGAGATCATGATTAACCACTTATGAAAATTTATTTAGCTAAAAGATATTCAAAGGGGAATGAATTTAACACTTAAGTCCATCCTGGAATTGTTTTTCTAAATAATCCTCATCTGCTACAAAATATGGAGAAAAATGTTGTAAGTCTATGAAATGATTAGCATACTCCATTAGGGATATGCTTCCTTGTGTTAGATTCATAAACACATAATCCTTCTCTGGCTTTAGCTTGTCTGGATAGATGTGTTCCAAGAACGTCTCTAAAAATTCATTCCACAACATATGATCAATCTATCCAGATCATACCTGAATATCTAAACATCACTTCACTAAACCCCATAGCATATAAGCATCCAACTTGACAATCCTCTCAGTAGGAGTCTCCAAATTTTCAAGTATGGTCACTATGGATTCAATCCATAATTCATCTCCCTCGGGTCCACCCTCTCCAGAAAAAGTAGGTGGGTGATGTAGCTAATAATCCCATTTCAACTCAGTCATTAATTTCTAAACCTGCCTTGGGTCTCTCTCCATGAACTACATGAAAGTGGAAAAGTTCTCTCAGAACTATTCCTCTTCCTCATAAATATTCACCAATGGTTCCTCAAGTTCACTATCTGTATGTTCATTATGGGTCATAACCCTCAGTCCCTCTCTCAACAAGCATCCTAGAGGCATATCTTTACAAAAAAAACACACTTCTTAGGTCTCATAAAGAATCCTTATAACATATATTTAAGAGGAGATACTAACACAATAAGTTTCAACATGTCTTTTCCCACTTTTCCTCGCCACATGGTCAACACCAAGGCCTTATCACTAGCCTTAACCATCCTACTCTTATGTAGTATTTATCAAGGGCATATTCATTATCATTAATTAATCTTATCATTAATTAATTAATTTTTTTCAATTAAATAATTCAATAACTATATAATTTATTATACTCATTTAATATATCATTGTTTTCATTGGCACCCATTTATTCACATTTTTCATCATTATTTCAATCTCACGTAAACTAAAAATAGTTCTTGTTAAAAAAATTACACATAACCCATTTCCTTGTGAGTTCCTAGAATGATGGATGTCATAGAAACCCTAAGTGCCAAGAATGATACATACAGACTTATCATGCCTTTTTGGGCCACAAATCAAAATTCATCAATTTTTAAAACAAATATCGCATCACAACACATGTGTGTCACCCATGGTGAAATAATATACAATGTTAACAACAAACTGAAATCACAACAATCCCACCCTGTGTACTCACACTTTCTCACATACATGGGTTTGCAACTCCCATGCAGAAGATCATTACCATGAAAGGACACTTCCTAGTCTCTAGTCTACCATTCCAAAAAATACCAATACAAATGTTGAAGAATCAAAAGAAACATCCTCCAATACAACATTGTGATGTCCCAACCTAGGAGCCACTAAACGGTGACCCAAGTAGGTTGTCCATATGCCATAAAGCGCACCTTTCTATACGCTAGAGAGTGCCGAATAGCATTGAGGGTCTGATAAGTCAATCATGGGGAGACTATACCCTCTTTTATCATAATAAGACACCAATGAAAGAAAATAACAATAACTATGTGTGAAAGCCATATATAAATAACCAGAATAAATCCATGTCATATGATAGTCAAAAATAGAATATAAAATAATCAACTGTAATGTATATCATTTTATGATAATGAATGTGTCCAGTGTCTATAAAGTAACTAAAAGTAAGTACATGACAACTCCAAAATGGGTCCCGAACCACAACTGGTTCCCTCTCCCATGCTTTATTACCAAACATCAACCTATAATAGGGACTTTCCATTGTCGTATCCTACACCAAGAAAGTCTGCTTTAGTGTGTGTTGGGTGGCTTGAATAGGGTGGGAGAACAACTCAGAGTCCCACCAAAAACAGTCTCTAAAACAAGTATATTAAAATTATAGTGGTGCAGTTTTATGATCTATAAATACAATGGATAATTTAAATATTTAACATGTTGTCATTTAATCTTTAATGAATACATTAGTCTAATTTCAAATCATGTTCCCATTTGAATCATCATTCATTATCAATATTCATTTGTTATAGGTCATCATTCCTCGAACACCAAATCTCATTTGAATCATCATTCATTATTATCATTAATAATTTGGTGTAGGTAATTATTCCTATCACCAAAAATCTAGTTGAATAATCATTCATTTTTATCATTATTCATTTGGTGTAGGATGTCATTCCTAACACCACAAATATCATTGAGTGTACGTCTTCATTCGTAGCACTCATTTTCTCATTTGGTGTAGACCATCATTCATAGAACTCCTTTTCTCATTTGGTGTAGCTCATCATGCCTATCACCCCATAATATATAGCATGGATAACTATTGGGGAGGAACACCATGTCCAAGTACTGACTTCTAATCGGTCTAGAATTCCATGTCAATCACCAAAAAAACTTATCCATTTAATAATTCTTTATTTCTAAATAATTTTCTACATTATTCATTTACTAACCCAATGATTAGTTAAAACATTCCAAGGCCATTCATTAATTGAGGAATTAAAAAAGAATACAACACATTAATTAATTTATCAATTAATTAATGAATCTATAAAATCCTCATTCCATAATTATTTCTTCACAATTAGTTATCCGTATTAAATCTCAACGTGAAATAAATAATTCCAACAATTAATTATCTTTAGTCAACATCATGAGAAAAAATTAATTCTCACAATTAATTATCTTACAAATCCATCATAGTTCCATAATTTATACCCCCAATAAATTATATTTTAACAATTATTAAATATCTCCATGAAAATATTTCAACAAATATCACATATCTAAAATATCTATATGGGAAATCCCCCTATAGTTGGTTCTGTGATTCAACAATCAATTATATAATCAAGGAAACTAAATTCAATTCCACATTCCTAATTACAAAACATTTAGAGAAGAATCATCAAGTGAATATAGAATATCATAAACTCACATTAACTTACCATAAAACAAGACTATTTTGGTTCAATTTAGAAAACCTACCTTAATTTATTGATGGAATTCATCCCAATAGAAATACACAAATCCTGAGTGGCACAACGTCGTCGATCATGTTTCTGATTGAAATCCCAAAACTAATGTTATGATTCAAGGAATTAGGATAATCAAATATAGTTCCATATCCACAATTGTAGATCTAGATCACAATTCATAGGTTTAGATCCATGGAAATGGTGGAGATCATCCACAAAAAGATCATGAAAAGATATAGGAAATAATGGGAGAAGCAAGTAGATGAAATCCACTTACTGAGGGGATATTAAATATGAGCTTTAGATATATAATAATGATGTTTGGATTGCCTTTGAATCCATCCAAAAGGCTCGGGTAACACCTAAAAATTGGCAATCACAAACCAAGGTCAAAATATAGGAGTCTCAGGTGGTATAAAATTTTTTTTTCATATTTTTAAATCTGCACTCACAATTTCCTGGGAAGAGCCTTACGGTTAGGGAGAACTGTACATCAACCATGTAGACCACTCTGTCTAGGTTTTCACAGTTGGTACGAACAAGCTGTATATTTTTTCAAATTGTGTGAAAACCGTGTGTACCTCTCTATCTATTTCATCACACTTGGCACAATTTGGTCACATGGTTTGTTAAACCATATGCAAACCATGAGCAATCCACTGTTCCTTAGTTTTCCTTAAATGTACACAAAAATTCAATTGAATCCACAATTCCAAATCCAATGTACTTAATGATTTAAAATGTACCTATAAAATGCACCCAAGGTGACCACAGAAAGGTCCATGATCTTACAAATTTCATTTCAGCATCCTCTTCATCATCATAATCCTCATCTTCTCTAGAAAATTATTTCTCTCCCCTATCCTATTTCATAGTTTCAAATGATACTTCCTTATCACAATTCCTCTTTATATTAAATACTCTCCCTTTCCTTTTTACATAATAAATAAAAATTCTATACAACTCATCTAATGAAAATTTACCTAGATAACTGTCTTCATGTTATAAAACCTTTTCCATAATTCAATTTGGTAAAATATAGTGTATTTTTTCAAAAATTGGTGAGTCTTTCAGCCTCTCATTTAAACCCTTTATTGTGATATCAAATTTATTGGATTTAGTGATTAATTAAAACACTATTTATTCACCAATAATCACGAGATATTCGTATTTGAATATCTAAATTTTAAGGTTATATTGTTTCGATTCTTCATTTTCTTAAAAAAGACATTCCAATTTTTCCAATGTACATTTTGAAATCAAAATTCCCTAATCTTTTAGAAAATCCTAGTATGAAATATATGAAAATACAACATTTCAAGCATGAGCATAATTAAAAAAAACTAATTTTAGTAGGTATTTTAATCATGAACCCATTAATAGTTTAACATCCTAACATGACTAAACAATTTAGATAAGATCAAAATGACACAAACTTAGGTGAAACCCCCAAAAACCCAAGGTTTGAAATAAATTAATAGGGTCAACATCATAATTAGGTGATTATTTACCCTTAAATGATATAATATTCACTGAATGAACTATTATAACTATGTAAATATGATGCATAAGGGGAAATAAGAAAACATTATAATAACCAAGGATAATATAAAAAGGTTATAATATCAAAATTAAATGATATCTCTAGATAAGAATATAAGAATGAAAAACTCTAAAATGGTAACCATTGTTATGAAAAAAACACCCCATGATCAATATAATGTTTAACCTTAAGCACCGAATTCCATCACAAAAATAAAACAACATCATGATACCCTAGTGGGCAATTAAGTGGTATTTACTCTGAATGGCCCGAAGGCCTTCTTTATTATTTTATTATAGATAATCCTCCATTTAAGGGTTGAAGGGGAACCCGTACATGACCCATAGGCCCAAGGCACAAGGCTCGATATGACCCATAATATATGACCCGAAGGCCCAGAGGCATACCATGCCCATAAAATGACCCATAGGCCCATCCCACTAGAACTGCCCCTCCCCAGCTTCTGCATCATTGATCACCATTAACTACCAACCTGCATTGCTTGATCGGCTAGCAGTGCCCCGTACTAAGCTACACGGTGCCTGGTCCCGATGGCGGTTGCCATAACCTCTCATTCATAT